>PVHY01000191.1:0-15219 GCA_004024945.1 Uropsilus gracilis
AAGTGAGACCATCCTGTACTTCTCTTTTTCTTTTTGACTTATTTCTGCTAATATGAGTCTTTCTAGTTCCATCCAGGTTGCTGCGAATGACATGTGTCTGTCCTCTTTGACTGATGCGTAGTATCAGTGGAGTGGTGGTGGGAGTGCAAACTGGTCCAGCCACTATGGAAGACTGTGTGGAGGACCCTCAAAAAATTGAAAGTGGACTTACCATTTGACCCAGCAATCCCATTACTAGCAATCTACCTGGAGGACATGAAAACATTAATTCAAAAGGACACCTGTACGCGCATGTTCATTGCAGCTCTGTTTACAATTGCCAAGATTTGGAAACAAACCAAATGCCCCAAAACAGATGATTGGCTAAAAAAAAAAAGTGGTACATATATACCATGGAATACTACTATTTATTAGCAATTTTAATAATTTATTTTGTAAACATTTAGATGTCCATAATACGTGAATACCTTTTTAAAAAATAAAGCAAAAGTAATCTTACCAAATAGAAGCAATAGTTACCTTCAAGTAAAAAATGAGATGCAACATTTTGTAGAGCCTACTAATATCTCAAAACTGTTATACATTTGCTAGGGGAGAGTTTTAAATTTTGCCTTTTACATTGTTTGAAATTCTACTTCTGTTAATTACTATTTTAATGAAAAATTTCTTGTGAAGACAATGCTAAGAAAAAACAAGACCTTGAGATCATAGGAATTGCTTCAATTATAATACTGTCCTATAGATCTTCCATCCTATAGCCCATTAGCCCATTCATTTCAAAGTATTTTTGCAAAGTTCCTTGAAGTAGGAAGAAGAAAATGCCATTAACATTTTAATGAATGAACAGTAAACTGTTTAGTTTCCCCTTTGAATGTGTTCTTGAAAGAGGTAAATAAAGAGAACCAATGGAGACGTTCAAGACAAGGCAACAACCATAAAGAAAGCAAATTTTATTTCTTCTCAGACTTGTATGCCTCATTTTGTAAAAGGAAAATTATTTTTAAAAGTAAAACCAGGAAGGATTCTAACAATGGATTTTCTTTCCTCATTTGAAGTTTCAAAGCAGAATATTCAATATGCAAAGTATAGCAAAGTAGTATACAATTTTCAGAAGTTATGAACATTCATTTGCTACCAATAAATGCCCATGTCTTTCACTGATGCATCTTTTTTAGAAAAGTAGCTGCCTTAGAGTCTTTCAAAACTTCACAGTAAGTGGTAGTCAGTTTTAGAATTTCAGAATTCATAAAAGTAGTGGTAATTGACTGTGTTGGAAATTAGCACTTTCAACCATATAGCTATATTTTCCTTTTATTCTCTATCATGTATTTGAAATCCACTGTCTCCTATGTGCTTAGCCTATGTGGTCCAAAGAGGGCAATCCTCTGACTCCAGTGAGAAGCACATGATCCAGACTTAACCTAATCAAAATATTTCATTAATCTTGACTACAAAAGTCAATTCTAGAGCTGACATGTTACCTTAAAGGAGAGAAAGAGAGAGGGTGAGAGGTGTTTTTATTTATTTATATGTGGTACCAATACGCTCGTATTTATTTACATAAATAAATGTAAAATGGTGAAAGAGTTGGGGTCAAAAAACATTTATTTTTAATTGCAATAGTTGTTGCCAGATTATTTTCCATCAAAACTATAATTCCTTACAAATAGATTCATGGATGGATAGATAGACAGATGGACAGACAGACAGATAACTTTCTCTTTAATTTTTTGATTCTTTTTTAGGGATAACATGATACATCAATATTATATTACTTTTTATTCCCTGGCAATTAGTGAACTATACTATATATTTGTTGCCATTTAAATTTTCAATCTTTTGAAGTATCCTTTTTTCTTATTTACAATAACATTTGCTGATTTATGAGCTTATAATTGGTATTAGATCTTAGTTGATTGATTTTTACAACTATTTAATCAATTTATCATTTTTATTGACATATTTTGAGATAAATAGACATTCTTGTAGTCACTTTGGATATATATTCTTTTGTTTCTGTATTTACAATATTGATTAAAAATATTTTTGCAAAAGCATAGACATTATACACCCTCTCCAAAATTCTAAAAATTCTCAGTTTTTAGTTATTAGTTTTCATGTGTAAGTCTTTAATTAATCTGGAGTATTTTTTGTGTAAATCAAATCGATTACAATTTTATTTCTTTCCGGTGGATAGCCAATAGTATCAGAACATTCAAAAGTAATTTCTCCTTTCCCACTGAATATATTAACATCTTCAATATTAAATTCTTATTTTACTGCATTTTACTTGTGAAATTTTTACTCTATTTCTATAATTACTTTGCCAGTTTCTACACCTGTTCCATATTGATTTGTGTTTAATAGTTTTATTTTTATGTTCTGATATCTGAAACATCAGGTCACCTTTCATATTCCCCTTATTTTCTTAGCTAATTTTTGGTATTATTTTACATATGCTCCCCCAATAAAACCACTTTGATTCTAAGTAGAACTAAATTAAAATTATATATTAGTTTTAGAAGTGACTTCCTGTTCATGTCTTACCTGAGAACACAGTAGACCTATCCATTTGTTGAATCGTGTTTTATGTCTTTCAATGAGATTTTAGACTTTTATGTCATGAAATATTTCAAACATATATAAGAACATGACAGATCATTTAATATGTACCTCTTACAGAGATTAAATAGGGATTCTTTCACTAGAGAAAATTTTTAGATGTACTAGCCCAGTAATTATGAGTGCCTTGATTTAAATCCTTTTATTCTATCTTTTAAAGCATTCCCTATCAATCATATCATTACTTCCTTCCATTTTAAAAGAAAAGGTTTATCAGGGAAAGAATAAAGGGAAAAAAGACAGAAACCTGCATAGTCACAGGTAGGCAGAAAGGATAATTGTTTTCCTATCATGTGACTTACTTAATAGTGATGGAATTTAATCATTGGCTTCTAAAAACTATTTTCAGGTAAAGTTCTATTTACTTTTTTGTTCTGTTCTAACTTGTTTTGATCAATATATCTGCATTGATTGCTTCCTCTTGATATATTGCACCATAAAACACCAAATAAATAATAATGAAACTTGGTACATTCAAATAAAGGATTAAGTTAAGATCCAAATTGATTCAGGTTTAATTATTGCATACCGTCTTTTCTTCCTACAGACTCCAACTGGTATTCTATTCTTCCCTGCCTCACTTTTTCTGCCTCTTTCATATTCAAATTCAAATTATTTACAACAATACATAACATTTTTGTTCTTCAGTAGAAGAGTCAAAACCATATGTAATGTACCAATACTCATTACCAATTCTATCAGGCTCACCAAACTACAGGTTCTTTATTGGTTTTAACAGTTAAACAGACACATTGGGCAGAGCAGGGCAAGGCAGTACAGGGCTGAGGGTAGGAGGCGGGAGGCAGGAAAGCCTCCCAGCAATCTTCATGCTTGTTCTCAGCTCTCTGGGGCATTCTCAAGTTCTCTCATGCTCATGCGCACACTCACCTCTTATGCTCTCTATTGCTCTCTGTGCCTCTTTACCCCCCTTCTCCTAGGCCCAGGTGCGTACTTACACATGTGCACACTCACTAGCTAGTGTAATCATGGGGAAGGGCACAATACTTCAGGTGCTGGGCAAGGCTAATTGGGGAGAAAGTTTGATCAAATGATTTACTCTACAACATAATAACCAATATAATACATACTCATTGATTTATTTTCTACATACAATCATGAGAATTAAACAATAATAGCAAGTGTGGAATAATGTATAGCATATATTTTCTTGTTTTAAGGAAATTGCAACCATATACATATTTCTAATTTGAAAAATTACTCAAAAGGAATGACTGTTTCAGCAATACTTAGAAACATAAAATTGGAAAATATTACTAAAATAATGCAGAGACTATTAAAAAATATGCTATTAAAAATGCTATTAAAAATAGCAAAAAAAGAAAACATACAAAAATCAAGGGTATAAAAGGAGTTTTTATTATATCATGGTGTACAAACATAGAATACACTTGAGCACAAGGTTAAAAGTTACGGTACTATAGTTGAATTTCCATTTATAATAATTATTCTTTTTGCAAATGGTTCTCTAATGTAGTCTCACTCTCACTTGTTAGAAATTCAGATTCCAGGACGCAACACAAATTTACTGAATTACAATCTCTGAGCTGAAGTCCAGTAATCTATTTTAATAAGCTTCCCAGGTGTTTTTAATAGATACTCTAGCTTAAGAGTCATTATTCTATCATGTTTTTCTTACCAGTTTTCCTACAGGTGTCTTCAAAATTACTACATGCAAAAACTGTAGAAACAGATTTTAGATAAGATGCTCAGTACAGTGCTCTGAAGTGATTGACAGATACTGGAGTTATTCCAGGTCACTCATGAAGTAGTTGTAGCATCACGAGTATAATCAGACTATCACCATAAGCACTTCTGATCCTTAGACAGTCCAGTCCCTCTTTTACTTCCTTCCTAATTACAAAGCTTCTGATAGTTGCTAAAACCGCTACTTTGAGTACTACTCAAAATGGCAATGCCTTCAATGAGACAATGACATTAATTACATTTTCAGATTGGTTATCATTTATCTGTAAAAAAAAAAAGACGATTAACAATGAGTAGTCTCACTCTCACACACACACACACATACACACACACACACACACACACACACACAAGGACAAGCATTTCAAAAGCTTTGTATCATACTTCCTAAGTACCTGGAAACCCAAATAAGACAAAGAGAAGCTAATGAAATGAAACTCAAAGCCCAACTTTTGCTACACAAATGCAACAGTATTTGAATGGATTTTACCTAGAAAAGATGATCAGGTACATTAAGTAAAACAATAAAAGATGAAAAACTAAAATAATATAATCCTTGAGGTTAAAATATGTAGTTTTGTCTCTTAATTTTACTGATTTTAGTGAAAGTCTCATTTACGTATTATTCATATATTATTTCTTTACCAAACCACAAGCTTTATCATCAGTGCAAGAATTTCATCATCAGCTGGAAGGTACAATAGACAACAGCAATATTTAGAAACAACTTTTTGAACTAGCATTTGATGCCTTTTGGAGTCCTAATGCACAAGAAACTCAGGGAAATCCTAAGGGTAAAAGAGTATTAGTGACTAAATTTGTTACAGAATTCCCCAAAATAAGTTCCTATGCCTGGGGCACAGCTAGAACCAATTACTGAAAAATCTGCACTTAGAGAAAGTTTATTTTAAAAGTTACCTATGAAGAATTGGGGAGAAAAAAAAGTCAAATGTTTTTTGTGCAGTCAGCAGACTTATACATTATATAGGAGAACAGGGCATGTGGGATGTGCAGAATGGGGCTTGGCGGAAGTAAGGGGAATTTGTGGCTCCACAAATTTCAGTGGAATCACAGCAAGTAGACTGGGGGCAGCAGCCATGTCTTCTGAGTTATCCGATGGCTACCCCTGATGCATATTGCTGGAAACAGATTCATAAATCATCACACGAAATGTAGTTCTGCTTTCCACAAAGGAAGACAGAGATGCTAGCAAACTTGTGTGCTAAATATAGGGAACAAAGTGAGCACGTACTTGCAAGTGGGTTGCTCAACCTGTCCTGCCCTGAAAACCAATGTGTTCATTAATCATGAATGTGCGGGAGACCCATTTTCCGCCTTTTAAGTGTGGGGTTCAGTTTTGGAACTAATACAGCATAGTGGTAAATACTATAAATTCTGGAGCAATGGCTCAAAAGCAAGGTGACATTAGAAGTTATTTAATGCTTGCGAGCTTCAATTACACATTCAAAAAATGGGACTATAAAAGAGCTATGTGAAGTTGTAGCAAAGATTCTGGAATATCAGAGAGATCAATACATTGTGTAGATTGTGATTTTTTTTTTTAACTATGCTTCCTAGTGCTTAGCAGAACTGCTAAATTTCAACCATTGGTATTATACTAAAATTGAGAACCTTTTCCTCTAATGCACACCTAAAAGAGTTCCCTGTATATCTGATGCCCTAGGGTTTTTCTTTCAACTATTTAAGGAATCAAACAAGCAAAACATCAAGGAAGTAAACTTCACCACAGTGATCCTTCAATTCCTAAGTATATGCATGTTAAAAATAGAAGCAAATTTTTGCCAAGAGAGCTAAAATCCTAGGAAATATTCTAGCACTAGGTCATTCAGAGAGGTGGTAATCTCACAACTTCTCAAATTAACATCTTCCATGAATTAGTTTACCTAGTCTTCACCAGAATCAAACTGCTTGATAAAACTTGAATTCATTTAATTGCTAAATTAGAAATGTGAATTATAATATTGCAGCTAATCAACTCATGGTCATGAGTTTCTGAGACCACAGGAAGTGTCTTATTGAGGGTCAAATTCTAAAAACAGAATTACTTCTTCTTGAATGTAAAAGATTTAATGTAACTTTGTATTATACTATATAAATTTGAGGTATATATCATTAAAAATCAATATATATCCATTAAACTGGTTTGCTACTAAGTCAATTTTGATATTTAAATACGTGTATAAGTAGAAATACTTGATACAACAACGACAAAATAGATTATATCAGGAAAACGTGCAATATGACACTAGTAAACAAAAATCAGTTATTAATTTTATAGATGCTATTATGTTGTTTCATTTATTTTAAAGTATGTGTACTCTCAAACTAATTCAATAATATACTCTTAGAACGACTGAGCTGGGGCTTATAAGGTTATTATTCAACCTGTCAGAAAATATTTAGTAATTGTAGAAAATTCAAAATATAAATCAATCATACAAACCATTGTTAATTGAAATAAACAAGTCAAGAAAGAAATCAAATTATGTCAGCAATACATCAACAGTTTTTGGGGCTGACAGTTTTTTCTTTTTGACATAATCATCATTATGCTAGGAAATTTCCATTTGCCGGTTCAAAATTAAAATGTCTTTCATTCCTTATCATTTCATCTATCATATGTTTAAGAGTACAGATTTTTCATACTCCTTTGTCCATTTTTGTATTCATTTTCAGGGTGCTCAAAAAGTTTTGACTGTTCAGTATTTCTAAGCTACCACTATGTTGTATAAACATCCTAATTATTTCATATATAAAAGGTATTGCAGTTAAGATGGCAAAACTATTGAAAAGAGCAATACCTGACTTCAAAGTTGCCTTGTAATATAACCTCCTTCCACAGACACTAGACTATTTTCTGCTAAGGTTATGGAATCATTACAACTGAAGCACAAAGTGTAATCAATCTATATCTTATTTATAAGAAATGAAAGCTTTGACTGAGAAGGAAAAAAATCTCTTGCAATTGAATTTACTTCCACACCAAAAACAGATTAAATCAAAAGTGTAACATTTTCCTATTTAGACTTGACCTTTGTTCACTGAATCAGCTATAAGATCCTCCTGATATATTTGAAATAATGAGTTTTGAGAGGAATAGAGGAAGGTTGAAATAAAGCTAGCAATAGAACTGAAAATGAAATGAACAGTTTAATTCACAGCAATGTGAATAAATTGTTTATAAAATATTGAAGGGCTATCTATCTAAATCTATATCTATCAATCTATCAATCTACCTATCAATCTACCTATCAATCTACCTACCTATCTCTCTCTCTCTCTATCTATCTATCTATCTATCTATCTATCTATCTATCTATCTATCTATCTATCTATCTATCTATCTATCTATCTATCTATCTATCTATCTATCTATCTATCTATCTATCTATCTATCTATCTATCTATCTATCTATCTATCTATCTATCTGTATATATATTAGCTTAAGTCAATGGAATCTGGCCTAAAACTAAGAGAAAGCAAGCCACAACACACTAGAGAACATTTCAAAGTCCCCACTATCTAGAACACTTTCAATCTTTCTGAGTTTAGAGACTTTATAGGTATATACTGTTTTACCTTTAATGTTAAAAAGTAAATTTTGGGGACATGAATGTTTCTAAAAGGTTTTACACCTGTGTATGAATCCATAAAAGTTTTGCTGAAACTCTAGTCATTTCTAGATAATGGATCATTGTTACTGCTATTTCACACCCCACAAATCTACAGTTTGCAAAACTGACCACTTTCAAGTCTTTGGGCTTTGTCTTTGGTGATCATATCACTACTTTAAATCATTATATGGTTTCCTTATTTGTAGATAACCTGTTCTCTTTTGCTTCTTTTCAGTATACTTACATATAGTATCACCCTAGAGTTAATTTTGCTGTTCTAATCTGTAAAGGACATATAAACCTGTTGCAAAATAGTAATAAACATCTCCTGGGGGGAAAAAAAGAACACCAAATTTAAAATTGTTATGTAACTACTTGGTTATTTCTTTAGCCAGAGTATTTTATTGCAACTTCTGTTTGGGGTAGATCATATTACTTTTCAGTGAAAAGTAAGTAGGTGAAATGTTACCATTTGTAAAGAATACAATTCAAAAAAATTAATATGTTTAGATCCAGACTCTTAGTGTAAACCAATTTACATTACAAAAAAAGACTTTAAGACTAAATTAAATCAGTGTTTTCAAAGGCACCTGCAGACAAAAATAATTCATAATATTGTTTTACATTAATAACAAATAATGAAGTGTTACTACTTGTTAAGAGAGATTAAGAAAGGTAATTTTTAAATATCTGCTTGATCCCAGAATCTTAGAATCATATTTTTAGATATGGAAACATTAAAGATAATCTTGTACTTTTACAGATGTCAGACAGACACTTGGGTCAATGTCTAAGCTTTTGATAGAGCTCAGATAACTAAAAATCAATAACTCATATCTAGGATTTTATTATTGTTACGAGTGTATAAATTAATTATTGCCTAACAAAATAATTCTAATATATGGCAACTATCAATTTTATACAACGACCACCAAGAAAACTGTTGGTCAAGAAAGATCAAGTTCATTAAATTTACCTGAGCAATAAAAATGATCATCTTGACAGTCTCTGCAGAAACTACTAAATTCAAAGGGTGAGGCTAAGGAAAAAAGATTTATATATTTGGGGGGAAAGATTTCAAGAAGGAATGGAATTTTAATTAGAAAAAATTAATGTCCTGTTAGTTCAGGACCAGAGAAGAAAAGTCTCATAGTAATTCTTGATAAGTTTGTTGATGTCCTAAGAGTGTGAGCTGTTGATTCAGGTAAGCAAACTGGTATTTTGACAATACAGTCATTTGCCCAGTTGAGCAAACTGTTTTCCCAGAAAAATTGCAAGAATTTTTTGAAGCAAACAGTGAAGATATTTATTGGTTTGGAGATCAGATGAAAATTTCCTGGCTCAATATGAAGCAATGTTGACACAGGTATCCACCTTTTATTTTCTGAAATTTGATCTGACCTCAGGAAAATCACTTAATCAGTTTGTGCCTCATATTTTTTCATTAACAAAATGAAACCCAACATTTTTTGAATCAGGTATTATCTCAAAACTACCCCAGACTCCAAAACTGTGGAGTAGACAATATAATTTTGTGAGTTCTAGGGTTCAGCTAATCTCAGCAAAGATTTTAGACTTGAAATGTTGAAGTGTAGGTTGAATTCAAGTAATTCCCAGATACCTTTCATGCTCCTTGACAAGGGCTGAACATAGCATATTCTTTTGGTAAAAAGAAAAAATACTATAGAAGATATTCACCCATTCAAGCATCTTTCAGTTCTTTGCACACAACACATAAACAAAAATACCCAATGACCAAAGTGAAACTCAAAAATCAAATCCAAAAATCAATCCAAAAAAGTCCAGGAATCAGGTAAACGAGTTCATATCATGAAGTCTATTAGACCTGAAGAATTGGTACTCATAATTCAAGCTATCAAATCTTAAAAGAAGCACTCTTAAATTTAGCTTTCAATGTGCTTCAGTCAGAGATGGTTTGGTAAATTAAGAAATCTCTGTTCAGGCATAGAGCAGTACTCAAATATGATTAACATGGCTAGCTTCTCTCCCACATAATTCATTATATCATTTCCACAAATCAGTTTCTAACCTCTTAGAATCAGAATCTAATGAAATTTTTGGCACTGGACCAATCAAGAAAAATAGAAAATACTGAGATACTGATTTCACATGAGATTATTTCTATGTTTAATCACTTAAACGCACCCAATAAATCTATCAGCTTACAATGGATATGTAAGAGTTTTATAGAGCTTATATAACTCTATAAGATAAAACAAGTTCAGTGCCCCCTTGATTATTAAAGTAGCCCCAAAAGAGTGATCGTCATTCAAGTTATAACCTTCTTTTTTCCTTCCCATCATTCCGTAGCTATTTCTAAAACTATATTGTCATTTTGCTTCTACAAGTAAATGGCATAATCATGATAACGCTAATGAAAGGTTATAAAGTACAAAATAATTACTTAAAACTCACATTAATATAATTAAGTCAAATTTAGCACTGATTAGTTATACTTTATTTCTAAAGAAAACAATTTTGAAGTTTGCCAATAGCCTAAATATTGCCCACAAAAGGTGTCAAATCATGTAACTATAGTTTACCTATAGCCAAGGTAGTGCTCATATAACTCATCAGCTGATAAGAAAACACTTTTTACTTCAATGACAGTAATTTAATAACATTTTCAAATGAGTAAGTAGTAAGACAGAAATCAAGTGATATAGATGAGATGCAATCTCATATTAAGAAAATAACTAGAGAAGCTAAATTGTAGTTCTAAAAAGTTCAGCAGATGTTATTAGATCTACAAAATGATATCATACAGCCTCACATTTTAGTAAAATCTTCTAAAATACTCATAAAAATTACCCATATTAAATGAGATAGCACAAAAATGTGACATATCACTACCACCTTTCACTCTCAATATTATTACTTTAAACACTTTTCACGGTATTTATATAAAATTATAGAAATATAATAACTGGTTCACTTATTTAAAATTATTCTGAGTGACTCCAGCATGCCTGGTGGTGTTGAAGAAAATTCAGTGTGGGTATAATTAGAGTTTTACTGGAAAAGTGAACAATATGTTTCTTTTATTCAACCGTTACAAGCACAACTCAAGAAAAGCAAGACTCCTCTAGGCACTTCAAATGATGATGAATAAGATATGACTACCGCCCTCTAGCTATCAATTTGGAGGAAAATAATGACCAAGCATAGTAGAAAATAGATACAGAAAAAAAATAATATGAAGAATTCAGAGCAGAAGTCATCAACAGGAAGATTTATAAATAAAAGTACAAAATCAGGAAGAAAGAAATATTGTCAAAGAACAGTAAGCCAGTTGTTTGAAACACTGTGTTAACAAAAAGTGTCATAGTCTATTCAGGCTGCTATAATAAAATACCACATATTAAAATATATAAAAATATATATAATAAAAAACTGGGTGACAATTAGAGAAATTTATTTTCCATAGTTCTGGAAGCTACAAAGTTCAATATTAAGATGCCATCTTTTAGGTTTTGATAAAGATCCTGTTCCTGATTCACATATTTAGTGCCTTCTCACTGTGTCTTCAACAGGTAGAAAAAACAAAGAATCTGTCTTAAGCCTTTTTTATAGGAACTAATCCAGTACAGGAAGGGTTTATTCTCATCACTTAATTCTCAGATTTTTCACCTATTAAAATTATTACCTTGGGGTGATTAGGATTTTAACAATGATCTTGGTGGAAAAGCGCAAATATTCAGACCATAGCAAAGAGCAAGAATTCAAAGGCAGTGATAATAATTGTGTTAAGCATCCAAGGTATTCTTGTTATGTATGTGATACTCCCATATTTTCTAATTCATCCCACCATTTCCCCTAAAAAGCCCAGTTAGAGAATTGTTTCTTGATGGTTTGGGTGACAGGATGAACAGTATCCACCCATCCCATGATTTATTTTATCCAGCCACAAAGACAAGCTACCTGATTCTTGGACAAAATCATGTCATCTCTCTCTAAGGTCTTGCTGCCACTGTCTTTCTTTTGGAAATCTATTATTCCACACAAATGTCTTAGTGATATGATTCATCTTTATAATTTCAATTTCTTTTCATCTTACCTTCCAAATGTATACATTTGTTTACCTGATAACTCAGTTTTACCACCAAGGAAGGATTTCTCTCATTTAATCCTGTTATTCCTGAGCCCAATTTGGTACCCAGCATTTGCTATGTCTTAGTAAGTACTTGGTGAGTCAGTGAATGACCTTCATTCTTCTGCCTCTTAATCCTTAAAAAAAAATGCATACGTTTTTCAATAATAGTCCTAAGGACAGTTGTCTCTTTTCTCTTGTATAATGTCTTCAATGATTAGTCAGAAATCAAAATTAGAAGATTTTTATGACTTGTTAAGCAAAATGAAGGCACAAAGTTATAACTAATTCATTCTAAATAATTCAAATGATTATTGCTAATCATTATTTTTCATTAAAAATAGCTGTAAATATTTTATCTTATTTACAGAACAGAAAACTGAATTAGCATGACATCATGGCACAGATTTAGAAATAAAGATATACTTGGGCTTGCAAAAGTGAAGGATATTTTACTGACCTATGCTGGCTCTCCAGTAGCCTCTTGGGCCCAGTTTATGCAGTGTTCTATTCTTCCTGAAAGAAATAATTTTCCATGAAAGCTTTTAAAAGCAAAGCATTTTGTCTGCTTATCATAGTGGTTCCTTGGTTTCCCTGTCAATATAACCCCTTCTAATACCATAGCAACCTATATTCAGAGAGTGCCATTACGTACTGAGACAGAATTTGAGCTTTTGGCATTTTTCATATGACAGAAATTAGTCTATAAAAACTCTGGTTGCATCACAGTCCTAACTGTTAGCTGTTTTTGAGTCCATACCCTCCTCCAGCTCTCAGGAATTTCACAGCAAAATCCTATATCACATAAATCTCACACAACAGGTAAGAATAAAAAGATCTCCTCAATGTATTCCCATAAACACCAACCGTGTTATTAGAAAACGAAAACTCTCCTTGAGGGAATGCTTTGATTGAGTGAGACCACAAAAACTATAGGCTATAAGGGAAGGTACTCTCTTGCAACAGGCTATTTGACAAAAAGAAATAAAGGTGAACTGTCCATTACAGTTATTTTCTTTTAAAGTCCGCTAATTACTTACTGTAGTTTACTCTCAAAGAGGTAGCTATACAGACTCTATCTGAGCAATAGGTCTTTTGAACAAAAGGGATGTTCTTTAAAATGTGGATATTATAAAAGTTATAATAATTGCCTCCAATATTGCAGGATTTTCTCCATAATAAAACCAGGCATAGGACATAAAGGACTTGCCTAAGGACACCAAGACAACAAGTGACAGTGCTAAAATTAGAACACTGAGAGTGGATTTCAAATAATTTGATTTTCCTTTTGCATCTAGAAAGCAACCTCTAACTCTGTGACTGGAAACTCAATTTTCATTTATCCTAGAAAACATCCTTATCCAATAATAACTCTAAAAATATTATATATCAATATGTATGTACCAGTAGGTACCAGACATTGCTAAACACTATGGATTACACTCATCATACCCTATAAATTAGATATGTAAGCCTCCAGTTCACAGAAAATAAGGTATAGAGAAATTTACTTGACTATGACATTACCTTAAATATACACTTGCCCACTGATCCAAGTTAGTCAATCAATCCAATAAAATTAGAACATAGAGCCACAAAAGGACTTTTATAAAAATATTCATATAAGTTTTACTGTTAATGCTCAAGAACTGAGACTCTTCCGAATGCCAATCAACTATTAAATGGATTAATAAATCATGGTATATTTGGTAGAATATTATTTATCTGTAAAGAAATATATGACTGACAAAACTGTAACAATATGGAGGATCTCAAAACTTTATATAGAGCCAAAAAAAAAAATTCAGATACAAAACCATACACATTATATGATTTTTTTATGAATTTATGTGAATTCCTATGAGTTCTAAAACAGGTAAAACTAATGAATGGACTATATCTTGTATCACAAATGCTACAAAATGCTGTTTTGGGGGGAAGGAGCATTATTAGCCTTAAAGTGGGAAATTAAATTCCAATATTAATCACTACTAGGAAATTTTCTTTGTAATTTTCAGAAAACATGAATGAACTCCATTTTGGCTTGTATGTGTCACAATACAAATACCCAAACTCTCTTTTCCCTCCTCTTCCATCTTCCCCTGCAGAAGCAGCAGCACCTATAGTTAAATGTGCTTGCTTTAAAGAAATGAATTTAATGTTGCAAGTCCTCTCATTTGGATATTACTCCGAGGTCCTAAAAGAAATCACAGGAATGTATTTTGCTTCAGTAAATTCTTGTAAAATTTGCAAAAATTTTGTGGTAACTACCATCAATGATGATATTTTTCTCTTTCCCCTATAATCTCCTCATGATATTTCCATCTTATGTTTAAGGATTTATCACAATGGCTACCAGTATTTGGGGGGCTCTTCTGAAAGCAAGATGAGTTGATGATATATTGATTTGGGAAAAGTAGGCTATGCTTAATTTAGTCCACAGTTTTTACTGTGTAGAATGAAACATGTTTCTAGGGGAACCATGCCACCTGTGTGTTCCTGATGATGACTCAGAATCAGGACAGTAATGTCTATGGCACCAAGAACTAGGAAAAAGGGTGGGGTGGAAGAAGTAAAAATAAGGTGTGGGTTACACCAGATTACAGAAGTAGATGCTATAGTGCTAGGATGATGGCAGTGAACTGAAGACCGGAATTAGGAAATATATTTCCCTGGTGTTCACACCTAAAATTGTCACATATATCCTGGCATGCGAAGATTAATAGGTAACATGGAATTCATACTGCTGTCATTCCTGTATTACTTGTTGTTATGACATTTTTATCTTTTTAAATATATTTTTAAAATATTTTTAAAAATATTAAAATTTTAAAAATTAAAAAATAAAATAAAATATAATATTTTAAAAATATTATATTTTAAATCTCAAGCTTCTCACTTATAAGAAGATAATAGTCATTTATAGATTGATTATAGAGTTATAAAATGCATAGTGCCACTTCTTTCTAGAGTTCATCAAACTGTGTTAGGACTTGGATGTATGTGAGGCAGGGTTCAAGGCTTCCTTCCATCTCATACTCCCTCACACACCTTTAATCCTGAAGGTCAATACTGGAAGAGGCAGAAATGACATGGAAAAAACAGAAAACCTCAAACAAAGCCTT
>PVHY01000191.1:15319-117262 GCA_004024945.1 Uropsilus gracilis
CTCAGTCCCAAAGGTCCCCAAGGCACAGTCCAATGATGGTTCCTTTGCCCCTCTGAACCTCAGAGGTAGGCACATGGCAAAGTCCAGTCTTTCTCCGGCGTCCTCTCTTCTCTTCTTTTCTCTCCAATGTTCTGCGCTGCTCCAGTTTTTCAAGGCACTTCAAGCTTCTTCCACAATTGCTGATTTGTGGTTTCCATATCACCTTGCCGCAAAGCCACACTCTCCACACTGGCCACACTTCTGCCAGCTACCATGGCTCCTTGTCACCTCCAGCTCACTCTCCCAGGGGGCTTCTGCCCAGCCCGGTCACTCGGGCTACTCTTTACCCACCTGCCATTCTCTTCTCTCCTCTCCCAAAAGATCCCTCTCTCTCTCTCTCTCCCCGAAAGTTCTCTCTTCTCCCCAGAAGGTTTCTGTTCCCCTAGTGTCTGCTCCTTGGCTTTTTATTCCCCTGCTTGAGGTCCAACTTTCTGTTCCAACTGCCCCTTCTGGCAGTTTAACTACCCTACCAAGTGGGGACGGCTAACTGCCACCATCCAATGGGGGAGGAGCATCTTTTAGGGGGGAGGGGCTAACTGCCACCATCCAATGAGGGGGAGCACCTTTAAAAGGGGGGAGGGGCTCACTGCCACCACCTCATGGGAGAACCTTGTTTTTTTTTAATTATTTTTAAAATTTATTTATATATACATTTCACAACATTGTAATCTCAAGGAATTGCCCCCCCCCTCTCCCCCTCCCCTTCCCTCCTGCTCAAAGTTGTGCACTTCAGTTTGGTGCTTAGCTTGTTTTGACTTTCCTCAAGGCTTTTGTTTATTTTTTTCACTATATCCCATATATTAGTGAAACCATTTGATTTCTGCCTTTTTCTTTATGGCTTGTTTCTGCTAATATGATTTCTTCTAAATACATCCATGTTGTTATGAAATCATCAAATTTGTCAACCTTGTTAACTGCCACAATCTTGGGGGTGGGGGAAAAGGACACCCAGTTTCAAAAGTATTTAAAAATATGAATACTGAGAGAAATATTTGTTTGCTTTGCCTTGCTTAATTTTAGCCTGCCTTTTAGGTCAGAGAAGAGTTTTCAAGCTGGGAAGGAGAAGAGAACCAAAGGACTGAAAGTGAAAGACTGTCTCGCTGGTATGGGAATTCCTGAGCCTTGGTCTCCTATAAGCCACCAGTAAGACATGATGATGAAGGAGGAGGTAGTGAGAAGCGTAGACATCCAAATAAGCTAAAAATCTAAAAGGAAAGAATAATGGTTCACTATTCATCTAGCATTCCTAGAAGCCGTAGCCTAACCCTCCCCCCCAAGCACACACATACACTCAAACACATCCCACCCCCCCCAAAGCCACAGATGAGGAGGAGAGCAAAGATGGTGGCAGAATACAGTTGGATCACATGAGCAGCACCAGCAAATTTCCCATGGCCAAAAGAGAACATGAGAGAAACTGCCCCTTCCTGGTGTGTGTGAAGAAAGTACAAAAACAAGGAGAGAGAGGAGGGGAGAAAGATTCTATGAGGAAGTTATACCAGAGTGATTAGAGACCAGAACCCTTTCTCTAGGTAGCAAATGAAATTGATTATGCTTCATCACACACCAACAAGAACAAATTTGCCACCTGACAGTAGTATGAAGCTATTGCAGATCTCAACAGAGGGCTACAGAGAACTGATAAAGTCCCACCTCTTCAACCTATGTAACTGCTATGATTTTAAATCAAATTCCGACAGAAAGAAAGAGGTAAAATCCTGATTTTAACTGAATTTAAACCTCAAACACTTGAAGAAGTCTCAGAAATGATTAAGAATTACCAGAACATGAGTAAATTACATTTTGTCATTTTAGTTATATGATTGCACATGTGCATTTATGGGTTGTGAAAAATCATGCGAGATATATATATATATGGATGATTTTTGTACTTCTAAACAAATCTTTTATCTTATGTTGATGCAATTTCAAATTAAAAGGTAAATGAAGCCCAAAAATCAACCTTCAGATTTTTTTAAAATAAAGGTACATAAATCAAGTTGAATAGAATACTGATTTTAGGCTTCTTCTTGGCTCCTAAAAGAGAATAAAAGAGAGAATTAACACCCTTCTTAGTGGACAAAGTATGGCAGATTGAACTTTGAAGAAAAATTATTGGTCTTATCAGATAGCCAACTGTTGTGTTAGAAACATTAATAAGTATTTGATTAACTAAGGAAGTAGAGACCTATGTAATATAAGATAATATATATGTAATATAAGCTCATGGTGGGGATAGAGGGAATTGTATTGTCAAAATCACTATTCTGCAGAATATGTAATATATAATATTAATGCAATGTCCATTAAAATACCAACAATATTCTCCACAGAAATTTTTAAAATTAACATATAATAAACCATGAAATATTTCAAAGAGAAAAGACAATCCTAATGGAAAAAATAAAAATGGAAGCATCAATTTATCTGATTTTCAATGCTACTACAAAGCAACCATAATTTCAGTCATATGGTATTGATATAAAAACAGATTCATGGATCAATGGAACAAAATCAAAAGCCCAGAAATAGATCTATATATATTATCAATATTTAATTCATGATAAGGTAGTTATGACCATACAATGGAGCAAAGATAATTTTTTTATAATAAAAGATGTGGGAAAAACTGGTGGCTATATATAAAATTTTGCATAAAAATAATTTTAAGTGGATTAAGGACTTAGGTATAAAACTGACAATAAAATATAGAGAAGAAAACATGGCAACATGTTTCATCAACAATAAAGATTTTGAAGATGATCCTTGTGGCAATGAAATGAAAGCAAACTAACAATTGGGATTACTTCAAATTAAAAGGCTTTTATGTAACAAAAGAAAATAGAAGTAAACTGAAAAGACTTCCTACTGAATGAGAGAAAATACACACATATTGCACAATTGAAAAGTGGTTAATATCCAAGAAATATAAAAAACTACATTCTTATTCAATTTAAGAATAAAAACCCAAACAACCCAAATAATGAATGGGTAGCAGGTCTGCATGGATAAATCACCAACAAAAATACCAAATGGCCAATGGATAGATGGAAAAGTATCCATCTCCATCACCATTTTTAATGAAAAACTGCATGAATTATGCCATAAAGCAATCAAAACCTGATCTTGATTGACTTGAACTGAATCTAAATAAAACCAAAGATAATTCTGTCTCAGGAAGCTAAGTTATTAAAAAAGCTAAAGCATTCAACCTAACCTCAGACTATTTGGTAGCTAATATAAATCCTAAATATAAAGTATACCAGCATTTGGTTCTGTTCAGGCTACCTAAAAAGCTGTGGAGTTGAAAGAGACTAGGTATCTAAACAAAATGTAATGTTAAATATCTTTGAATATTCTTAGAAAGCATACTTCATCTTAGTATCATTTTTTTTCATTACTAGGCTGTCCAATCAGCTATTTAAATTTCCATTTTTTCCCTTGACTCTAGTAGTAGACAAGATCAAATGAATTGGTGAAACATAGTATAGGGTATATTCTTTATATCCTAAATTCCGAGAATAAAATGAGTGTTTATAGCAGATAAAAGATAACCCAGTTAAAATATATTGTAAGAGATTATATCGATATACACAGGTCCAAACATAAGAGTCATCCACCATTTTTTCTGAGTTTGAAATAAGCATAAGTCAAATAAACAAAAGAAAACCATCTCTCTAGCATGTCTCCAACTTGTTCTTTCATTGATGCATTGTTTCACATCAGCAGTCAACCATGAAAATCTTAGGAAAGTAAACTAGATTTCCATGTTTAAATAACTTGAGATTCCTAGGATGGTAGATGTTTTCTCTCTGATTAGAGCAAAACCAAAATCTTGCAAGAAGGAATGGACTTGCTTAATTGCTCCTGTGAAGGACGCATAAGCAAGGAATTATAGAGCAATACATCAATAAGTACATCTATCTTTTCAGCTATTGATTCATTTTTGATTAATGATCGACTTGTATTAAGCAGAACAATAGAATCAACACAACCATTGCAGGGAAAAGAAAACTAAGTTATTTTTGTTGTAACTTTCTGTTGTTGTTTTGCTATTGTTTTATATTTGTTTTAAGACAAAAGTAGCAGTGAATGGATTTGGTATCTATAAAAGAGATGCTCTGAGGCAAATTTCAAGTTCGTAAGATCTTGGAAATACAGATAATCTTCCCAAAGAAAACTAAGTTGCTGCTAACTTTTCTGATCACTGCCTTATTAGACACATGTCACTATTGAGAGATAATGCATAGTAAATACGAATAAAGAGTACCATTATTCTTTATCATGAAGAGATTTTTCTTACTATCATTTCTGTAAGACTGTTCTATCGTGCCAGTAAAGCTCTAAAATCATTTTGAAAATTTTTCGATTGCACGTATATATCTGCATATATATACATATATGTACATATATACATATATATATATCTTACATCATTGTCTACCCCGGGGTTCTCCCATCACCTTATCACCCACAAACAATCTCAGTCTTTTGTGCCCTCCTCCTCCTCTGTTTCCTCTCTCCCCCCGCCCCTGTGTTTCAGTTATATGTTTTTAGCAGCTTTATATTTTTCTTGTCCATTGGTTTGTTTGTTTTTCGTAAATCCCTCATATAAGTAAGACCATCCCATATTTCTTCTTTTTCTTTCTGGCTTATTTCCACTACCATGATTCCTTCTAGCTCCATCCATGTTGCTGCAAATGACATAAGGTTGTCTTCTTTGATTGATGCATAATATTCCATTTGTAAATATACCACACCTTTTTCGGCTTTTGGCCAGTTTGGGAGAATTGGGTTGTTTCCATAGTTTGGCAATTGTAAATAGTGCTGCAATAAATATGCGTGTACAAGTGTCCTTATGGATTAGTATTTTTGTATCCTTTGGGTAGATCCCTTGTTGTGGGATTGCTGGGTTGAGCAGTAGTTCTATTTTCAGTTGTTTGAGGGAATTCCACGCAACCTTCCATAGAGGTTGGACTGGTTTTGTACTCCCACCAGCAGTGTAAGAGTGTTCCTTTTTCTCCACATCCGCACCAGCACTTGTTGTTGCCCACTATTTTTAATATGGGCGATTCTTGCTGGTGTCAGATGGTACCTCAGTGTGGTTTTGATTTGCATTTCCCTGATTATTAGCCATGTGAAGCATGTTTTCATATGCCTATTAGCCGTCTGTATTTCCTCTTTGGAGATGTGTCTTTTTAGTTCTCCCCATTTTTTAACTGGGTTTTTTGCTTTGTTTTTGTTAAGTTGTGTGAGTTCTTTGTGTACTTTTGTTATCAGACCCTTAAGGGTCTAAAATTGTTTAAAAGAAAATCATTACACATAGACCAATTTTAGGAGACCCCACAAGAACAGTTCATAGCAAAGGTGTGAGGAAAATACTGTTCTTTTATAACAGAGAGTAGCAAAAGAATGAACGTTTGATGTCATTTCCAATTAATGATGACTTCCAGGATTAAATTTTGAATGACCATCCTTATCTCCCCTTAAATGAAAGGAAAGGAGCCTCTTCCCTCTGATGCAGAGCTTTGTTTAAAAATGACAATATTGCCATCTGCTGTCAATGTATAGCATTACACATTTAAAAATGACTAAGTTTCCCTCCAACTACAGTGGCAAAATCTATAAATTGTGTGCTTAGTGCAAATTCTCTAAGACATCCAAATATATGAGGATACCCTCTTCACAGAAATAATAAGTCAATCATACGCTATCCCTACCAGTTATTTTAGTATGTACTTACCTATTACTTAAAACTTTATCTTAAAAACATGATAGAAAATATATTGAAAAATTATACAGTAGCAATAAAAATTCCATGGACAGTTTTAGACTAATAAGCCCCTCTAAAATCTATTTCCCATTAGTTTCCAAACTACTTTCTAAATTTAATTAGCAGTGAAATTTTCCCTCTTACATTTGGAAATTTTTTTTTTTTGAGACAAGGGCAAATGAGGTAGTAAAAGAAGCCTATAAATATGCTTAGAACTTTATTGAACTGCTCTAGACATTGTCAGTAATGAGTTTTAAATGTAATTGTGAGTCTGTTAATGTATTTTGTACATTAATTATCCTATAGAAGAGATAACGTTTGAAGTTCCAAAATAAATAGACCACATACATGGAATCTAATTAAAATGAATACAGATTAATTGCATTCATTTTGTCAGTCAAAAAGGATTCATAGACAGAATAGACTTTAGTCAACAAACACTTTTTTAATATTATATCTGACCTTATATTTTTAATGAAATATAAGATGTACTTGCGAAACCTATTGCTGTAAGTGTTACAATTGGACAATTAATAAGAAAATTAGCTGGTTTTCCTTAAGCTTATTTTTAAATTTTAGCATCAAGAGTAGTCTGCCATGATTTTTTAAATGCTGGGTCTTTCCATGGTATTTACTAGAATAGGGACATCCTCACATCACATCTATCTCTTTGGTGTTAGTTTGACCCTCAATCTTATCTTCCAGTTAAGGAATAGAGTAGTGGAGCTATTAGCCTCATGAAAGATGCTCACCATCTCTTGTTTATTGGGGAAATGCAAATCAGCATAATAAGATGTCACCTCACACCTGTGAGAATGGCCATGCCCAGAGGCCAAGAAACAGAATGTGGAGAGAAGGGAACCTAATACATTTTTTGTGAGAGTGTAAATTGGCACAGACATTATGGAAAGAAGTATGGAAATTCCTTAAAAAATTAAAAACAGAAGTTTCCTATGTTGCATTTATGCTAATTCTGGATATTTAATCTGAAAATAGAAAAACATAAATTTGAAGACATTTGCATCCTCATGTATATTGCAGCATGGTTTATAATAACCAAGACTGGAAATAATTTGTGTGCCCTTCAATTGAAAGACAAAGTGGTGCATATACACAAGGAAGAGAATATTATTCAACTACTAACAAAAATTAGAGGATATCCAATGTGGAAGAATTTAGTGGGCATTACGCTTAGTGAAATAAGTTAGCTACACAACATATGATTTCATTCATATGTGTTATAGTTTAAAAAAAAACAGATGAACTCAATAAAATGAAAAACTTTTGGCTTATAA
Organism: Uropsilus gracilis; assembly: GCA_004024945.1. Lineage (NCBI taxonomy): Eukaryota > Metazoa > Chordata > Mammalia > Eulipotyphla > Talpidae > Uropsilus > Uropsilus gracilis. The sequence goes on from PVHY01000191.1 coordinate 22,427, forward strand.
CACCAATTAGCGATTAACCAGAAAAAACTAGAATTAGATATTTAGTGGTGAATTTACTGTAGTAGTATAGTGCAACCATCCCTATCTGGGTAGGTTCTTTATTGGTTCTAGCCGTTAAAGAAGAATGTCATGGACTTTGGTGTTACAGGTGTTAATGCTTTCACAGGGAGCCAGGTACACAGGTATCTGGGAGGCTGGCAGGCAAGAAGGTAGGTGAGAACCCACAGTCCAGAAGAAATCCTCACTCTTTCTCTGGGCACTCTCTGGCATTTCCTTCTGGCCTTCTGTCCTCTGTGTTCTCCAGCTCCTGCTCCTCCTTCTTCCCCTCAGTGATGCTGCCATTTTATCACATCCTCCTAAGCCCAGGTGTGCTCACTCACATGCGCACATCCACTGGGGTGGGCATATATACAATCACAAAGGCATAATTCCACAGGTGCTGGATATAGAGGCTAGTGGCAGAAGGGCAAAACCCCTGAAAACTCATTAACCTACAAGTATATACATGTCTAGTCTTAGTGACAGGCACCTGAAACTTACAATAATGTGATGTTACTACAATAAAAAAATAAAATAAAATAAGGGATCCTGGTTCGAGTCCCACCTGGGGCCCATAATGAGACCTAGTCCCAAAAAAATAGCTGGGTGTGGTGGCATGTGCCTGTAATCCCAGCTACCTGGGAAGCTGAGGCTGGGGATGGCTTGAGTCTGTGGCAACCCGGGCAACAAGAGCCTGCGGTTCCACGTGCAAAAATAGTGAGACCTAGTCTCAATAAATAAATAAACAAACAAACAAACAAACAAATTAATTAATTAATTAAAATATGGGAGGTAAAAAAAGAACACAGCTGTGCTCCTCACATATCCCAGTGTCTTTTGTCAGTAATGAGCCAATCTAAGCACCATTATTATTATTATGATAGTTTTATTATTATTATGATAGTTCAGAAACTTTATCATACAGAAAATCTAGAGGTGAATGGGAAGGGAAACGTAACTATGTAAGGATAGTTATGGCAGAAAGACCTACTTTTACTACCTGAAGATATGTTTTGTTCTTGAATATTCTGGGATTTAGAAAACATTTCCATCCTTTCTCCCTTTACACCTTGCTCAGTGACCCTTAACTCTTGTTAGGCCCTAACTTCATTCTGAGTTATTCAAACCCATGTCAAAGCATTACATGGGAGCTCTGGAGTCTGTAAGGCTGAAATTCATTTTCTGTCATCAAATGAGCTTGATGGAATTGTGGTAGAGGAAATAAGCCAGAAAGAAAAAGAGAAATAGCGGATGGTTCCAGTTATATGTGGAATGTAGGGAAAACAGATTTAAAAAAGGACAAGAAATAGTTAAAACTAACAAACTGACTGCAGAACTGAAGTACAAAGCAAAAGAAGAGGAAGAAGGGGCACAAAGAGGGAGGGATGAACCCAAGAGATTAAGATGACACTTCATAGTTGATAAGGTGGCAGGAGAACCTCAAGTTATACAATAGTGTTGTGTGTGCATGTACAATCAATTAAAAAGTAAATAAATAAATCTGGAATAAAAAGTTCATCATCTATAGGTTCTCTTAAGATGTACCCCAACCTACCACAGAAGTTGAATTAGTCTGTTAAATTAAGGACTTCATTTATTTTTGATTCACATTTTTTACTCTTTCAGAGTCTCTTCTGTAACCACACATATCACTCTCAAATTGCAGTAGAAACTAGAACGCTCTCTTGCTTTTATGTCCTATTTAGTTTACATCCAACAAAACCTTGAGTATGATTTAATCTTGGTGATTCATCGATTGTGAACATCTGCATGGTTATCAACTAGTTGAAAGCAAATCCCATTTCAATCGAACCAACTTTTAGGCAGAGATCCCAAATGATTCAGATGAAGTAATAATTTGTATACAGGGTTAAGACTAAGGTCTATCAGTACCAGAGAACAATGCAAGGAAGTTTTGCCTCAAAACTGGGCACCAAAGCAGTGGCTAGGTTATGAAGAGTGGAAACTTTCAGATGATGAGACACAAAAAAATGCTACACTTAGACGTGAAACAGCCTAGAGAAATGAAAGGTTTTGGAGGTGGGGATAGATAGTGTCTTAAGAGTTATATTTTCAATGTATTATAAAATTGAAACCTGGGAAGTTTTTGTGAAAGCATAGACAAGCATAGACAAGGGAATGATTGCAGTGTAGCTGAGAAAGCTGGAAAAGTCACATTAGGAGTCAGGGGTAACCAGTTAGCTGGGTGTGTATCAGTGTCACACACACACAGAAGTCACATCAGCTGAAAACTGGGGCCACCCAGGTGGATCCAGTATGAGAGTGACCTGAGAAGTAGCTGTCCTGGAGTTCACTGTACTGGAGTTCACTGAGTCAAATCAGAAGACTTCACTGTCAGAATCCATAAGAGTCAATGAGACAGTAAACAGGTTAGGGAAGTCAAAATGTAGACGAAAGACTCAGCTGGAAGGGGAGAGACAGCTGGGGAAATCAGTACACTACATGTCTGCCCAGCAAGCTGGTGGGGGAGATCAGACAATGGGAGTGCAATAGGGACCAAAATTAATACCGGCCTTTTTGCCATAGTCATAGAAGCTCAACAGCAGGAAAAATCTTTATTTCAAATGACAATAAGGGAACTACCCAATGCTTTATCCCTGAAGACTCTGAACTTCCTGAAAATAAAACAGCCTCAGTGAATTCAACCTCTGTCCTCATAAATAGACATGTACGTGCTTTTCCACATGATGAAAAAACTAAGTGGAAAGGAAGGAGGGTAGATGACCCACGGGGCAAGGGGGTGTGAATGGGGAAGAGAAGGTCTTGCAGGGCTTCCAAAGGGAAGTAGCTCATGCCCAGGAGTAATGTTTAATCCTGAAGGCATGATAAGATAGTGGAGGGGAGTGAGGGAGAAGAAGAGACGGATCACAAATCTCTTAAACTCCACTGACCTAACACTTAAATTCACTAAACTTGATATTCCATGAGAATAGGGAAATATATATATATATATATATATATACAGCACATGTATATATATATATATATATACATATATATATATATACAGCACACACACACACATATATATATATATATATATATATATATATATATATATATATATTCTGGAGTAAATTCCATAGATGATCTCTATTTTTATAATTTAGAATGTTCTTTTGTTGCAAAGTTAAGTTTTATAATTGACGATTTAATATCTTAAACAAGTAAGCATTCTCAAAATTTTATCACTGCCAAACTTATTTTTATGTGTCTCAGTTATGAGCACAACTCCAATTATGAGTTTTATACATTATAAAAAAAAGTAGAGCCAAATCTGCCTAGAATTTTGTCTAGATTTTATTTATCAAGTTTTATATTATCATAATAAAAATACTTTTTGTTCAGACAAACCTATAGCATTTCATAGAAAATAAACTAGGCATTAGAAATATTTTTAAATTAGACATTGAAAACATTTTCATCTTCCTTTAAAAATATTTAACAGATATGTACAATAACAATAGACAAGCATTTACATTAGAAAACTTAAAACTTCTATAGGGAAACAGTTTGCAAAGAAAGAGGACACTTAACCATATGTGAACACGCAGAAATTATATACACAATATGAGCAGAAAGCAGTTTGTGTAAGTCACTATAAATCATAACGATTATTTCCAGGACAAGAAAAATCTGCTGGTAGCAGATTTCAAACTACATATAAAATGATCGATCTTACTTTCTCAAGAACATCATTTACATTCACAGTTCACTAGCACCCTCTTGTGGTCATGGATAAATATTTCTCATCTAGGTGCTTACATACCTAAGTGCTGTGCCTTGAACAGATGATTTTAAACCAAAGTCAAATAAATATTTACTTTTTAGGTAAATATAGAATGTTACAATTATACATATATGTACATATGTAGATAATTACACATACATAGTGTACAATATGCATATGCAGATAAATGTCAAAATATCATGCTATAAATGTTGCAATAACTTCAGGAACATCTTCATGAATAATTCCTCTCTCTTCTACAACTTACAATGACACAAGGCCTTTTCAACTCCCAGAAGTCATTATCTACCAGGATTCTTGAACTTGATTGCATAATAGAATTTCAGGGATGATAATGATGATGATGATGATGATGATGATGTTGTCATCTCTTGGTATATAATTTATTCCATAGAATAATAATTCGGAATATCTGGGTACTGGTCCAGGGAAATGATCTTTAGAAGGACCTAACTACAATCAATATTTTAAACATCTAAACTGAAAGACATATAAAAGGATTCTTTGCTCAGAAAAGAATATGTAAAGTGGAAGAAAAGATGAGAACACATTACCTGGAAATGTAAGAATGGAAAAATGTTGAAGCATTTGCCTGTATAGGGAGTATTATTACAAAATTGCAAGAATTAGGACATGTATTTCTTCTTTTCGAGACACTTGATATTATTTTATAAATGCACCAAATTCATGCATAAAAATGCATTATTATACAAAATCAGTGATGAACAATATAGAAAGCGATGTAGAAGTACTGCATTTTCTTGTCAAAATCAATACTTATTTGCACAAGCTCTGTTAGTCTATTTTAATATGACCTTGAGTATACGACAGGTGTTTTTATTTTTAAGGTCTTTAGGTAACTCATCTACAGTTTGAAACATTTAAATATAATTAGCATTTATATTTTGGATGTGCTATTTGAACTTTTAGGGCATGTGTGAATGCCAAGCTTTTTTAATGAAAACTCTGGTTTTACTGCCAGTAGACACCTAAAAACACTCTGCAGCTCATATTAATAAGACTGGATGTAATTGAATGTCAGCAGATATGGTGATTTATAAAGTACTTCATACCCTGTGTATAATGAAAACCCTTGGCACTGAATCCTAATAGTTGATGAAACATGATATTGGTTTTATTTCCAATAGCCAACTTGACCTAGAACCTTCTATCATTCTCATAGTGAACTGTTTTACCTGTGGTTACCTGCAACTTGTTTCATCTATAATTAAGAAAAAAAAAGTACAATTTTAATTTTAGCTTTTCCCCCTTTCTTCAGTTATTTGACATACATATTTTTGAGGCAATAAAATGAATATTTTAGTAAATAATGTTATACATTTCTGAATGTAACCATTTATGAAAACAGACCCCACACTGAAATGACACTTGCCTCTTGATAGTTCCCCCACAGAAATAATTTCTGGACTTTGATTTTGGGAACTGATTTCTATGCTTGTAGAACTTTTTCAAAATCTGTTACTATGGCAAAACTCTACTTTGAGTGGTTGATTTGAATTTTTTGAATATCATTAAAAGGCATTTCTAGCCAAGAGTAGTAGATAATTGTGTTTAACTGGGTAATGAGCAATTTAAAATAAAACAAAATCGAATTAGGTATGTGGGATTATAACCTAGTAACTACATGATGGAGGTAAAGTGGAAGCTGTGAATTAATGACAAAGGTTATTTTGAGACTATTCTTAAAGTATCAAAGAGACATCTCCCAAAAAACTCGAGGCTTTTCAACACTTTGGGGATATGCATAAAGTTTCAAATAACTCCTATTTAAAGGTTGTGGGTGTGCCTTATTGGAATAAATTTATTTCATAATTGACATACCATATGTAATATATATATATATATAATATACATACACAGTCAGAAATGGGTCTATAGCATAGCATTAAGCTCAATTAATTTCCACAGATTAGGCCAGGCATAGTGGTGTATGCCTGTAAGTGGCAGCCTAGGAAGCTGCGGCTGGGGCCAGGGATTGCAGTTTGAGTCCCATCAGGGGCATGTAATGAGACCTAGTTCCAAAAATATATAGCTGGGTGTGGTGGCGAGCACCTGTAATGCCAACTACCTGGAAAGATGAGGCTGGGGATTGCTTGAGTCTGTGGTACCCTGGGCAATGTGAGCCTGCGGTTCTATGGACAAAAATAAATAGCAGGACCTAGTCTCAAAAAAATTTTTTTTCCCACAAACTAAACATATCCATATAACTAGATCCCAAATTCAGAAACAGAACATCACCCAGTCAGTAGTTTCTTAAGCAATCTCAGTGATATATATATATATATGTGTGTGTGTGTGTGTGTGTGTGTGTGTGTGTGTGTTTATTGAAAATAATCTAAAAATTTAATAACAATTGGGAACAATTTAATAACAATTGGGAACAATTGCAATGGTCATTTCAGGAGCAATCCTTTAAAAAACAAGATACTTTAATATTAAAACACTAATGGGGTGCTTCTGATCAAGGCTATTTCATTAGCACCTGGGTAGTCAAACATTCCATAAGAAAACAGAACAAATAGTAAAAAAGCTAGCTTTGGTAAGCTCCTGAACATTTCCCCATGGTTTTAAAATGTAAAATTCAGGTGTTGGGGTGGGGGCTTAAAAAATAAAATCAAATGTAAAATTCAAATTTCAAAGAACAAGTATGTAATTTTGATAAGGCGTGAATACACCATCTTATTCATTTTAATATCAAAAAAAGACTGGCCAGGCTTTAGTTGCAAACACAAGTCGCATGCTCCCTACCAGGAATTAGTGTCACAGTGCAGATTATAAGATATAGGTGGAGAATCCACCTTTCTAAAGAATCCCAGGTGGTGCTGCTGATGGTGCTGCTGATGTTGCAGCTTCCTGAATCCTGCTTTCGGCAGCCAGATCCCAAACCTCCATTGGTTACCTCGATCATCACGTACTATTTCACCTTCTTTCTCTAGCTCCTTCCACTATTTCTCCAAGCTCTGGCTATCCTATTTCCTTTCTTACTTTCTCTCTCTGTCCTGATTATCAGCTAAGTAAAAAATCTCGTTTTCCTGTGGATAGCGTGAAACCACACTCTCAGAGGTAGAAATTCTCTAAAAACATCCCCCCCAGACAAGGCCCAGTCTCCACCCATCCCCAGGACTCCCCTTAGGTAAACTGCCTAGTCAACTCCCACTTTCATTCTTCATTGTGATTCTGGGTAGTTAAACTAAAATGATAGTATCAAGGCCCTGGTCCAGGAATGTTGGAAAGCTGTGGGCTCTCTGTTTATAAACAAGCAAAATCCTCAGCTAGCTAAGCAACAGTGCTATAATACTGCAACGCATCACTGACACATTTTTAAATACTGTTTGTTTTATGCTAGGTTAATATAAAAATATGATTTCCTTTTATATCAATTCTATAAGATCGAGGTGAAAGGATATTTTCAAGTAGGAAAAGAGGGATCTGTGTTAACTGTAAAGCTTATGAGACAGAAGCAAAACATAAAATGACCCACATAGTTATGACTGGAGAGAGTATTAGTAGTCTTGAATGAATGGCTGAATCTTTAAATAATATAGGAACCTATAATCTTTAATTCATTTTTCATTCAAATTTAATTCCATTGGGGCAACATAATGACAGGAAAGTTCAAACTATGATAAAATAAGATCTCAAGAAATTTCTTTAATGAAAACTTTGAGAAAGAAAGAAAAAAATTATCAGTAAGATGGATGCTTGGAATGAAATATTATGCGGTAATTTTGCTGATAGTGAAATTTTCCAATCTGAAAAACTTAAGATTGTTAACAATCTATGATGAAGCCATCCATCCATCATCAACATACAATGACGTATAATAATCAGGAAAAAAAGTTAAATCTCAGGCTTTCTAAAAACCCTCTTCATTAGCACTCTTTTAGCTATGAAACAACACTGACAAGTGAACATGTCAAAGCTATTACGAGCGAGCTTCTATCTGCTTTTCTGATATGGTATAGACAGACAGAGCTGGTCTGACAATTGGAATCTAAATGGGGCCCCATCACTAATTAACTTATGATTATCAATAGGTCAACTAGAATTTTCTGACTTCCAGTATCTGTACATGAGACATATTTTTTGGTACTAAATGGGAAGATTTTAAGAATCCCAACTATCACCAAGGAATCAGATTTCGCTCTTACCTTAAACCCAACTTCTGAGAACTAGTTTCTAGAATTAGCAGCTTAGATCCTAAGAACTCTCAAGACTAGTCATCTTAACCCCCATCTGGACCCTATTTACCACCAAGCCACTCCTCCTCACCGGACCAGTCCTAACTCTAGAGGGTCTCCAGGTTCCATCCAAGAGCCAGCCTGTGAGAGCAACACAGATGTAGATGTAACACTCACCTGAAGGATCAGGAGTTAGTCGTGGGCTGGCAGTCTGCTAGAGACAAACTGAAGACACTACTGCAATAAAACAAACAGGACAGGTGGGGAAAATATGTGGTGAAGTGAATATTTTGCACTCCTTCACTAGAATGCCATGAAAAATAACAGATTAAGAAAACAGAGTTTTCTCTTGATACAGTCCTCAAAATACGGTAAAGAGGATGTTATTTCCCCAGGTTCATTCAGCATTAGCTTCTCAAGTGTCAATATTTATAATCATTATCTTTTCTTGGAACCCTCATTTAAGTGGAAATACACTGAAAATAAGACCAGAAACAAAATACACTACTACCTTGAAGGATATATTTAGATTAATCACCTTGATCAACTTATTTCTTTTTCTTGAGCCTTACTACATAATGGGCCTGTATTCTATAAAAGCAAAAATGCAAATACAACAAATGGATGCATAGGAGGTGTATACCAAGCTAATGTTAAAACATCAGGCCTGTGTCCCATCTGCTACTTTCCACTCACTATCATTTCTAATTTCTTAATTATTCTTAACATATGGGTCTGATGTTCTTAATCATTTGTTTGTATATTTTTAACAATAAATTCTTAGAAATAAACATTTGTTGTGCATACAAATATGGATTGCTGGGTTGACAGAGTGAGAATTTCCAAGTGTGATGAGAGTTTACATTGACAGACTAACCAAATCATTTTGTTGCTGCCTTTCCACAAAATGCCCCTGGAGAACCGCTGTTGTGGATTCATTTTAATTTAGCCCCTCTGCCTAAAATGTTAGGGAGACAAATGGTTTTGTTTCATAAGCACAGTTTTTAAAAAAATGGAGAATGAAGTTAAATTCTTTTAAGTTAGCCTATGCCCAAGTTTCATGCCAGCTCTCACATCACGCTAGCAGCTCCAGGGGGTACTCAGTGTCCTGGGCCCAGAGGCATTTGAATTTGTTCACCTTGACTTCAGGGAAATTATCATTACTTGTTTCAAAGAGGTAGCAAATAAAATACACTAGCAACTGTGCTGATTTATATTATCTGGTTCAATTAGTTTTCTTTTTCAGGGATACTTAAAAGTTGAATAATTAGTAGCCACTGTCATTTGAATCTAAGAATAAAAATCCTCTTTCAATTGAATGTGCTCTTTTATTATCTTTTTTATTTTATTAACTCTACTCTTTAAATTGATTTTATACATATATATTTTTCTTACATCATTGCATACCCCAAAGTTCCTCCACCACCATATCATCCTATGAACCATTATTATGATCCTTTGTACTCATCCCTCTCCTGATTTTGCTCTCAAAAAAGAAAAAGAGAAAGTGTTCTTTTCAACTATGAGCAGACTTAGTGATAGTGACACAAAGATTTTAAAATAAAGGCAACAAACTTATAAAAATTAATGTGTGATAACTGAAAATATATCACTATTGAACACTGGACTTCTACTCCAAAAATTCAAGAAAAGACAATTCAGACCAAAATAGGGCTGTAAAAAATGGACAGTATTTATATTTCCCCTAGGGCTAACAAGTTTAAATGTAAATATAAGTATGTATGTATATCTATGTGTGCATTATTGTAAATTGATCGATATTTCACTTTTTAAAAGCCTACCAATTATTATCAAACAAAAATGTCTCTAAGTACAAGTGTTTCATAATTTTTGAAGCATTTGCTTCACATTAGGTGCAATATATGTGACCTAGAGATGAAAATAAAATAAAATATGAAATGAAATATGAAAATAACCATGTTTTAAAGTTGATGTCTATAAAGAGCAGAGATCAAGCATGGAATACCTTCTCATAGGATTGTTTAAGCTCTGACATTCACTTGTTTTGCAGGTTCAGTACTTTTTAAAAACTAGGAACTAATATTGAGGGATCATTAAAGGGACCCAGCAACTAAGCAGTATTTCATCTTTTTTTTTGCTTTTAAAATTTACACTTTTTTGATAAAACCGATATCCTCAGTCACTAACATTGTTCTGATTTGAAACTAAGCCTTCATGCTTCCTGTTCCTGGTTTCTCAGCACACAGTTTAGAAAATTCATCTGATTTTTGTACCTTCATGAGGACCTGTTACTTACAATTGTCTCATACGTCATCCAACATACACTAAAAACAAATATTCCCTCTTTTTCACTATCCACAGAGTTCACTAATATTTGCAGGCAAGAATGACATTTTGTATCATCGAAAATATACGGTGGTGGAAGGCATCTGGGGGAAAAACCCTAAACTGTCAAAATATTTACAGAATGTAAGATAATGGTACTTCCTTAAAATAATTTTTTCAAATCCAACAAAATCTTCATTTTTGTAATGTGAATTATTTCTAATTGTTTTATATCGATACGGCATTTGACATCTTGGTTTTAGAAAAACCAAAATTCCCAGTTCGATAACCAGAGAAAAGTTAGAAATTGAGTTCTCTCAGAAAAGTAACTATGTGTATAGGTTGCAGCTCCTGCTCACTGACTAAGAAGGAATCTGGTGTTCAGATCCTTTAATATTGTGCCACTTACTTGAACTCTTGAGATGATTTTGATACCCACCCCAGCCTCAGCGCAAAGGATGTTAGACATTCATCTATTCAGATCCCAGGTTAGGCAACAAAACTGCTTTTGTTCAAAGAATAACTAACAGATGAGTAATGAAGTTACCAACCAAAAGCCAAATTCCATTGTCAACAAGAGGAGATTTGGATTCTATAGCTTCATCTAACAACTATGCTGGAATTTAGCTTTTGTAATAGAAGTCAGAAAGTAACTTTTTTCAGCAGCACTAGTTTTTCTCAAGAGTATACAAGCAGTCTGTGACATATTTTCACCTGTCCAGTTTTCTTAGAAGGGGTCCTTGAACTTGCATTATAGTGCAAACAAACTGAAACAAACTGATTTTTGGTTTTTTTCCAGTAAAGTTTTTGAAAGCTGTGGGGACTTCACCTTGTTTTATTTGATTTGCTTTAAATAGCTTTTAAATGATCATTTAACAAAGTACAACTAAGAATGACATTCTTTCCTGCCACCCCCACAACCACTCGTACCCCCAATGCAGTTCTTAAGAATGCTTTTCCTTGGATTCAAATTCCTGTGATCATTACTCTCTGGTATAATTTTTCCATTAAGTTACAATACAAATAACACAAGTGTACACTTAAGTTACATCTTCTTTCAAAGTGCAGAAATGAGCTCCACTGAATTTTGCTGCAGTATATTGTCTATACTTACAGGTAAGTGAAGATGTAAAGATACAGATATATGTTAAATAATATTATATATATATACACATATACATGTATATATCTATATCTACTCTATATCATGGCATCTTTACTTCTAAAAATGCCTAGAAGTAGTGTCATTGGTGAATTCTTATTTCAGCAGATTTGGTACTTCTAGAAACAGACAAATATTTCATGAAATAGATAAAAATCTGTTTTTCCATCTTTCATGGGAATATCTCCAAGGTTACCCTTGAGAAAATATCAAGCCAGTGACAGATACACTCTCACCAGCTTATATTTGCACACTTTTTAACCTTAATTGATATAGTGAATTAACATCTCTGGTGGGACTGGGAAAAATAAATTAATTTTTATCAGCTGCCTTAAAAAAAATTAACGGTGTCCCAGCCACAATACTATTTCATCTCAATCATCATTTTTTGAGGTGAGAGGTCTACATATTAAACAGATTTGTTTTCCTAACTCTATACATTTTCTCATCACTTTTTCTCTTTGACCAGCAACTGTTTCTTCAGTAAATTTGATTTTCACATGTTTATTAGCTTTTGTGTTATGCTCCTACACAGTACATTACTTAGAATGTGAACTCTCTTAGCCAGCTACCCGCTTTAGGGTCTGTAAAATAAACTTAAGGTTTAAAATTGTCTTTTATTTTACTGACACCCATTTTAGCCCATTGCTTTATTGTCCACATTCTATTATAGTTGCTACTGTTACCATTATTCAATGTTGAAGCTTTTCTTATAACCCAGAATTAATGAAGGGATTATTTCTAGTTTCTGAATATAACAGAATTATTTATTTACATGATACCCAGTAATCAGGGTGTGTTTAGAACACTGCATATTAGCACATACAATGAAAATGGAAAATAAGCTTGTCTTAAATCTATAAGCTTTTCCTGGGCTAGCATGAAAGAATAGTCCGTAATAAAATTTATGTTTAGGTCCACAAATGGTGGATCAATGTATGAGTAAGAACATATGCCATTGCCCTTTTTTTTTTTTTTTTAATAACCACAGCACAGTTAATCTAATAGTTTTTCACTGTTCTTTGAACCCTCAGGTAATGACTGAAGCTAAAGACAGGATATTAGGTCATCCAATTATCTGATATATTGCCATATGTTCTGAATGTTTACATTTTCAGATTTTTCACTATGATGGCAAAAAATCTAGACCTGGCGGAGGCTCTTAGATACAGTTTTTCTAAGATTCATTAGATTTACGTAAGAACAGAACAAATACTTTCGGTGTGGCCGCTCCTAAATTTATTGAAATTCAAGGTAATTAATTGAAGTAAAGTCTTGTATTTGTGCGTGTGTTCTGAGTAATTAACTGAAGTGAAACACATGTACTGCTAATCTTGCATGCTGTGATTAAGATAGAAATAAAGACATCCATCAAAGTAGATTACTTCATCAAGGAGGCACAAAAATATCTCCACAGCTGTTTGGCTCATTTTAATTGTATCAGAGCTTCTCATTCCATGGGTTTAAGTGAGGCACTATTTCTCCCCATTAAAAGGAATATTAAAATATGAGTGTATGCTCATCAGCATATGAACAGCATTAAAAATGCATTTAAAATTCTCCTCAATGGTAAAACTAGATTAATTAAACAACGGGTGTTTGTGTTTTTCTTTTTTGATCTTTCGCCTCACATTTTGATGCATAAACACAAACCTGGGAGGACCAATGGACCCTCAGATCTGTTATCAAAGGTGTCCTAATGATTCACTCATTCCTTTGAGAAAAAGACAGAGAAAGAGCTGACTTTCCATATGGGAAAAAGAATGCAATGATGATTCACAGAAAATGACACTATTTTTTCCTAACATCCTACCTCTCATAGAGCTATAGGCTCTAAAATCACCTACTTGCCCCCCCAAATGACCCACTTACTCTACCAATTTTTTGGTTAGTTATGCAGAATCACCCTGACTAATATAAACTTGGAGTTCAGGTCACTCAGTAAGACTAGGGAATAGCAGATGAGACCAGAAGTTGTCTCAGAATAATGAACGATTTGACACAAAGCGATTTCTTGAAAGCCAAAGTTACCATTGCAGGAAATTCATGCTCTTGTGGTTCAGTGAGCCATGAGGGAGGTGAACTGACCAGAGAGAGAATAAATCAAGATTGGACATTCCATGGCTAAAGAGCCCTTTCTTCAGATATCTCAAAATGCTGCAGGAAACACTCACTGTTTCTCTCTCACTCATTGTGTGCTAAATACACTTAGTTTCATCTTAAATACTGACCAAGTCAAAAACTAGAAACAAGTAATTCATCAAGAGGCAGATACTCACATTTACAATAGTATGAACCAGCAAGGGAAAACTTCCCTTCTGTTAACTTGCAAATATTATTATTATTATTATTATTATTATTATTATTATTATTATTGATTTTATACACTTTTGATTTTAATATGTAATAAAATTTTTGTTTTAATAAATACTTTTGATTTTACTTTTGGGGCCATATATTTAAGGAGTCATATAATTTCTAATTATTTCTATGCATCTTCAAGTTGAACACAAAACAAACTTTACTTTAGACTCTGCGTTCAAGAATCTATAGGTTTGCAGTAGTTCTCCAACACAAGAGATAATGCAGATGAATCCCTTCACCAAGCCTCTCTTTGCAAAGCAGAGGTACAGCTCTCCTCCCCTGAATAATCTTGGCCTCTTTCTTAACTAACTTGAGCTTTTTAAAGGCAGTTCTTTCTGCCTGCTTATACCTGTGCAAGCATTCTTTACTTCCCTTCCCTTTTATAATAAACCTACCCTTTTGAATATATATATTTGTTTTTTTAAGTATCTACAAATTAAAATGGCTCAATAGCAAATGAAAGAGACAAAAGTATGTAAATTCAAGGTATCAACATGGCCAAGTCCCCCCACCTTCTTTGCTGAAATTGGGTTGTCAAGCACCTATCCCACAACAAAAAAAGGAAACTGAGCAAAGTGTCCAGCTGTGATACTGAAAACAAGATGCATTTATTGGACGAAATCAAAGATTCAAAAATATACCTCTGTGCTTTCAAACATTTAACTAGTACTGTCAAATTAAATGCTAACATCAACAATAAGTCAATTGAAAAAATGTGTAAAAGCAAAACAAAAGCAACTAGAATATCTTATTAGAACTAAAAACATTGTAAAATGATTTATTAACAAAGATAATGTATATTTTCACTAACATTATAAAATATTATAAACATTTTGATATTCTATAGTATATAGTATATAAAGAGTTTTACATAAAATAATAATAGATGATAGCAATATAGGCATATTGTTTATTTGCTTAAAAGCCATTTTCTCCAGAAAAATATTCTAGAAAAACATTTAAATAGCCATATAAAATGGTGAGATTGTACTCACCATCTCTGTGTCTTCTAAGTTTCCTATATTAAATATGCATTATTTGTGTTAAAAACATTTTAATTCAGTTCAGGAGATTGTGAGTTCATGCTGGCATTTAACTGGAAGTGATTCATTCTCCCTGCCCTTCCAATGAAATATTTTCCAATGAAATATCCATGGAAACACAACAAATAATGCAATTTCTCAATAGCACAGAAAATTGAGCCACTCCATCAGCTAACATAACATCTCTTGAAGAAATTTCTCCCAAGTATAGTGTGTAAGAAATTGAGGAATGATGAGGAATAATCAACTGGTATGGAAGCCAATCTCCACCTCACTGTTCCCTGCTCCAAGAATCCCCATACACCAGCAATGAGGGGCCTAAGACCAGAAAAACTTAAATACCAGAGTACTCACCAATGGCCAAACAAGATGGTTAAAGCTGTACCCAATTCTTCCATCAGGTCTTCCTTTTATACTACTATTCAGAAGATTGAGCTCAGAGTCATCCAATTCACAAAAGGTAGAAAGAGAAAGAGAACTTGGAAAAAAAGAACTAAGAATATCAAATTGAATAAAAGAAGGAAAATCCAGACCAATCAGAGCTCTGTCTTTCCTTCCTAAAGATGGAAACAGGAGTGGAGACAGTTTTCCCTTAAGATGAAAAAGAATACAGAACTTTATTTTCTTTCATTATTCTGAGAGCAAAACAATGCGATAGAAATAACTATCTGTTTTCAGGAGGAAAACAATACTCAGGTGGTAAATACTTGGTCCAAAATCTCCTAAATTCTATATTCCCATAAGCAAATTTAGGACAAACTAAAAAGTCAATGTTTTTAATTGCAACTGCGAAAGATAAGTTTTATCAAAGTGCAGTGTCAGCAAACAGTAAACTGAAAATATGTATGTTTTATATAGTTCTGCTTATAAACTAAAGATTTATTAACTAGTGATTCTGATGCCTCTTCACTTACTGGAAGTAATAAAATTATATCACTCTTTTATTTCAATAGGCTTTGTTCAAGTATTATGATTTATAATAATATTATGATTCATTAATAAAACAAGAAATATATAAACAAATAAAGTCATTATCCTATTAGCTTTAGCCTATCCTCATCATCATGATCTACCATTATTTTAATAACCACTTGATGGGGAGATTTAATTTTCCCTGCTGTTTTTAAACAAATTTAGAAGAGGAATGATGTGTTTAGCTATCAGACTGTTGATACCATGTTTTATATACAACATTAATTTTAAAATATTTTTTGGTAGAAGATGAATCAGCCATGGCTGGTTTAGAGATAATGGTTTGGGGAGTCACTTTATATTTATATGACTTTGGAATTTCTCCTGAAATCCCAAATTAAGTGGTAATTTTGCCTAAATTCCATTTGGTAAAAAAAAAAAATCAATGCTTTCAACCAAGGATGCCATCATTTTAATTCTTACCAAGTAAGAATTTGCATGCTGCTAAGTTTATTGCTAGCTAAGGATAAGCAATGGTGAGGGGAGGTAGATTTAAATCACCTTTCACTAACTGCAGGAGAGCATTTCATTTTAAATGAGATAATCGCTTGCTGATAATCTAATATGTGGTATATAATTAGGACTTTATTAAGTATTTTGTCCTGCATCTTCTACAGATTACTAAATATATCGCCTCATACAGCAATCAACGACCTGTAAAGAAGATGAAATGTTTTTTCTATGAGACAGGTACAAAAGCCATTTCGTTTAGGTTTTCCATCAAATAGCCTTTGTTTGATGCTTGATATTAATTGTTTTTAAGTGTGTGAATGTTACGTTATTTAGTGTGCCTAAACCACAAATAGCTCCTGGCAAAACCTCATACCATTAACAATGAGATTAGCAGAGGAAAATTCAAAAACACTCATGGGGATTGTTTGTACTGTTTTTTGTTGGGTATGTTTTTGCTCTGTGGGATAGAAGACAGTTTAAAACAGCACTGCATGAAAAAAAAAAAAAGTGACTGACCGCAGGTTGCAAGCATGCTTCAGCGAAGCCAAGGTTTCTACAGCTCTTCTCAGCAAAGGGGAGGTTTCTAACCGTCCCCTGCTGACTTCAAATGTGTTCACAGCCTGCACCCAGCAGCCACAGTGGAAACTTACCGGTGTGATAATAATCACTTAGAGTGAGACTGTGGTGCAGACCCTTTTCCCCCAACCAGAAATCCCCCGAGTCAAAGCTTTATCCCCCCGGGGGAGACACAAAGATGCAAAGACATGAAAACAGGTGTTTGTTTCCCTGACACTTAGAAAAACTGGGTATGAACATCTTTTCACCCTTGATATCCTCAGAGTGAAAAAAATTAACTCGAGTTGCCCGTGCTTTATGTCTGTAACTCAGAAATGTCGTAAAGCATTTGCTAAGAATATTTTTAATCTGTAGAAAGGAATATTTTTTTGCTTAAAGAAAAACTCCTGGTGAAAGAAAAAGAAGCAGGGGAAAAAGAGAAATGGAGAGAGAGAGAGAAAGAGAAAGATTATGGAGATTACATGTTAAATTAATAAAATCCTGGAATAATGCGTACCACATACGAAGGCCATTGAAGGTCAAGGTCATTGCCTCTGGACCATGGGATGCATATGCTTCTTTTTAAAATTTCTGCTTTGCTTGCCTGGATTACTGTCAGCATATGTTACCATGGTAATTATTATTTTTTAAAATAAAATAACCATTGTTTTGTATCCTTGCTAATATTTTTATACTGTAAGACTTCTCCCCTCAGGTGTGATCACCATAACTCTCCCACCCTGGAAGCATCCTCAGTCCTCCACAATGATCCATAGTGTCCTCCCTTGCCTCTCATCCCTCTAGGATCTATTTGTCACAATAGTTTGAACAATTTCTTCTAATGAAGGTGAATTATATTCACTAAGAAAACTGCCAAAACTTTTTGCAAAAGATGGAACTCAAACAAATATACCTAATAAAATATGCTTGAGGATCAGCTTCCTAAAAATCACTAAATTCATGAAGTTGATGGTTAATTAGATGCCACATTTGTATGTCAGTTTCCAGATTATAACACACTTTGCTCATTCATGACTGTATTTTATGCAACAACAGTCCTCTGAGGTGGATATTATTTTAAGTTTAAGGTGTAGTATAATCAGGGGAAACCTAAAAATGTCAAAGTCCAAGGAACAAGCCATAACAACAACAACAACAAAAATTGTTCTTTAGACTGAGCTACTACGTGGAAGGTTGACAAGCTCAAACAGAACTCTAAAAGCCAGAACTGTGGGAAGATCAGTGCCTCACTCATTTGGGAAAATCTCATGAGGAGTAAATGTAAGACGGGAAAACACTAAAGTAGCTCCAGCCAGCAAGCAGGTGAACTTCGTGCTGAGCCCTCATAAATCAAAATGTTCTCCTCCTTCCCTTACACATCTCTAGCTAAAGACACGTAAGATTGGAAAACAAAATTCTGGGAACTCATTAGCATGTTCGTACTACAGATGTGGCATGAGCTAACCTTTCCAGCTTAATTAAGGATACATTTCAGAGTCACCTATGGATGGTTTTAAATGTACTGATCCTAGGGCAAGCCCACCTGAAAGTGAATTTCTGGAAGTGAAGTGCTAGCCTGTGTATGCATATTAAATGAAGGTCTATATTTAAATCTTCAAGGTGATTTATCTGACCTGATTGTAAAACACTTGTAGAGAAACATAGTATAATTTAAAAAAGCAAAAGTATTTAGTAGAGATACAATTGTTAACCTATATACTCCTTTTTACAAAATTAAGATTATTTACCAGCAATTCATGAATCAAACACAATGATCAATTGAAAGTCTGTCCTGAGATAATGCGCTTAGAACTTCTGTCTTCTCCAGCACAAGCTCACCTTACCGGCTGTGTTTCTCTGACTGTGCATAACTATTTTTTAGTTATTTTTAATTTTGTAAAAGTTAAGCACCAGAAACTTCTTCAAGAAAAATAAAAATTTACCAAAAAGCTGAATTCCAATAATCTCAACATAGTTTCCTCATTAGAAGTATGCTAGATGAAAACTCTTTCTGTCACTAAAGCACTTTTTAAACTGAAGCACTTGTGACTGACTAAAATATATTCTATATACTGTTTCTTTCAAGGGAACTCAGGGATTAGGGAAGCTCTGTTATCAATCCCAAATCCCTGTAAGCAGGGGAGAAGGAGTTAATTCTATACATGCATATAAGAAATTAAGGCATACACATATTAATAAGTTAACAGGAGTCTGTAGCTAGGCCAGGAATAGAATCCAGGTTACATATTTTTAGACTAGTGCCTCTTTGATTTTCACACACAATATGATACTTACCCATATGCTCTAAAAGGACACAGCTTTCAGCAAGGAGAGTAGCAGGAAAGAGAGAATTTGTGTAACCTTAGAACTGAATAAAAATCTGTATGGCATAGGCATATGTGTGTTTGAAGTCATCTTTTCAAACCACCCATTCATTCCTTCAAAGATTTCTTTTCTCCTTGCACAAGCTGTGCTCCCTGCACTCACTCACTCCAAGGAAATTTATTATTCAAAACAATGACAATGACAAGAGTTACTTATTATATTCCAAGTATGATATCAGGCATTTAACAGGAGTTATTTTATTCAACTATCATACTAAGTCTACAAGATAGATGGTAGACACTGTTTATAAGTAAAGGCACTGAGGGGTCCATTATTTACAACATGAAAATTGAAATTTTCTGGGAATCCTGAAAGTTCTTTCTGTTTGAATTGGTTTTGCTGCAAAGTCTTCCAGTGTAGGTCAGACCAAGAGGAGACAGATAACTCAACAGAAACCAGGGGTAACTTGTGGTTTCACTCCTTGTACACAACAGAGAAAATAACATCAAGATCCATGAAGAGGCAATAGAATATAGTATGAAAATAAAAACTCCAAGATTAGGTAGCCAGGTTGAAATACTGGCTTTATAATTTCTTACATTTTTGATCTAGAGCAAATTACTTAATCTCCATCATTTCTCTTTTTTAAAAGGGAGTTCATCATCCTATCTCACAGGGCTTTTGCTAGAATTAAAGAGTTCATAATAGACTTAATGTTTAGCTCTTCATAAGACACATAGGCAGTGTTCAATCAGCCACTGCTATTCCAGAATGGGTAGCCCTGTCTGAGACTCTCATAAAGAATCTTTATCCTTTTCTGCTATCAACAGGTAGCCAATCAGAGAACAGCTTCTGGTGAATCACTTTACCTCAAATAGTATATTTACAATTAGCACTATGTAAGGAAAATTTTCTGCACAGTTTGGTTGGGCCTATATTGGTTAAAGTTGTTAAAACACCTAACACTCATCGAGCACTTACTGGTATCCGGGCCCTGGTTGAAGTGTGTTAATCTCATTCGTTCTCAGAATTATGTTATAAAGAAAGATGTAATTATCACAGGTAAATTCATTTTAAAAGTAACATAATGAGTAGCATACCAGGATTCAGAGCCCACATTCTGGTCATACAGTGTACACTCTGAAGCATTTCTCTTTGGTGTTTCTTACTAGGCTGTATATTTTATTCCCAATACTCTGCTTCACAGGAGACCATTAGTCAACTTGCTAACTCCTTGTTTCCAGCATTCTAATTCTTTTGTTATATAGACTGAGTCATAGACGAAGATAAAGCAATCTTGATTCCTTATCACCCTTCCTTTGGGTGGATAATCTTCCCGAGTTCCACACCTGATCACACCATTTGCTGCTGTGTTCTTTATGCCATGTCAGCATATTACCAATGTCCTTTGAGTCTCAAAAATTGAAAAACAGTGGCCATAAAATTTGATACTGTTCATTAAATTAAATGTAAAATAAAAAGCATGCATAAATAAAATTTAGTGTTAACTCTTTTTAACATGAAAGGTAATATATTAAGAATAGTATATTTTTAAGACAACGAAAGAATTTCAGTATTAAAAACCAAGTTCTTGCTGGAGCTCAATGCCAGCATTCAACTATTATCAGAGTGCAGTTTCATCACGAAAACGTTTTCAATATTCACCAATTGATCCAAGGTTCTAGTCACTAACATTATATGTTTCAAACTTTTTGGTTCTTTATAAGTACTTAATCCCAGAAATGAGACTATTTGTGAGTAATGATTACCAATGAGTGTACATTCTATAACATAGAGGCAGATGCAAAAAGCACTAGAGAAGCTCTCTTTAAATAGCTTCTTATTGTGATCACATGAGCTTAATTTCATTTCCATCCAGAGCTTAGAGGTACATTTCAGTCCTAGGACAGACAGGAAAAACTAACAGTGATCTAAGTAGGCTCATCTATTTCCATAGCAGGGAATATGTATTTTTCACTTTCAATACAGACTTTATATCCCCAAAGTGGGGCATCCGTGCTAAAATATTGTTCAGTGCTCTGGTTCAGTGTGTTTCATTCGATTAGTCACCTGGAAACACGTGCACACTCTTTCAATGAAAAATGTGCAAAATTGGCAATTATATTTCCCATTAATTTTCTGGTTCTGTTTACTGAATTCCGACTTTATGTTCATAAACTCTGATCATTTTTAAAATTTTGTTTTATTTTTGGATTTTTTACAATACATGATTGTATAATTGCTAATCCCCATAGAAATACCCCACCACACCACACCCCCTCTGGTAACTTCGGCTCCTTTCTTTTTGTTGTTTGTCCATGTTTAGGCCCTTTAGTTTTTGTTGTTTGTTTTTTTTTTTCCTTGTCTGGATCTATTTTCTCATCTTTGGTGAGGGTGTGATTTCTTGGGACTTGATAGAGAGTGCTTGTTTATCTTTCCTGTACTGCTTTTGCCTTCGTAGGTCGATTGGAGCACCTTTGGCTTGTATCATTGTTTCTTGTTTCTTGGTGGATCTTATCTCCATTGTTTTCTGCTACATTTTGTTGCTCCTTCACATTATGTTTTGGGTCTTTGGCTTTGGGGGCATGATTCCCAGCCATATGTTTTGGTAGAACAGCTCCTCGATGGGGACAGCCATCATCTGATAGTAGGTCTCCTGGTGTCCTCCTTTGGAGCTTTTTAAAAGGCTTTATTTTGTGCAGATTTTACTAATTACTCAAAGAATTCATTATTATTTTGCAAAAGTACCGATCCACCAAGTGGTGGGAAGGAAATGACCCCCGTTGACATAATTTGAGAAGGACTTCTCTAGCCCAGCTCTACCTTGGTCAATTAGAAGCTGAGCATCTCTGCTCTCCTTTCCGGAAAACTCTACCAGTGTTTAGGTAAACTCAAAGTCTAAAGTTTCATTTTATTCTCACAATACTCAAGTTAGAGCTGATATTGCTCCCAAAAAGTTGGAGAAATCCCATTACTTCTAGTTGGCAACAGTGCTAGAACAAGTACTACTCTACATGGTGGGTTCATTGAGAGCTCGCTGTTCTGTGAGAAACCTGGCTGGTAGAGGTCACACTTCTATTTACTTCCTTGTGTGTTGTGCTAAGGTATCTTCTCCTTGGCTGCTGATACCTTAACAGGATGCCAGTGAGAAACCTGTCTCTGCCTTCTATAACTTTCGGGGTCATTACCTGTTAAAACCCTTTTCTTGTGGCTCCCCTCTGCCTTGGTCACCAGTGTTCAGACCTGTAGGATTGTCCCACAACACCTTCCCCAAGTTATTAGGGACACATGTGTTTTCCCTTTCTCATGGATTATGTTGCCTCCATTTCATAATTCACCTACCTGACCTGGTGCTGCACTCAACACAGCAGTCTCATTTCTCCCTACCCTAATACCAACTTAATTGTAGGGAAAAAACTATCCTTATTTCCTTTCATTTCCAAGTCAAGCCACCACAGTACTTTAGCAACTTTCAATCTCAAGTGGAAGAAGTTCAGGATTTTATCTTCGCTCCCAAGCAGCCACTGCCCTTGGTCAGTAATTGGTCACTTCCTTTACTGCCAGGCTTTAAGTTTTGCTTATTAATAGCCTTTTGCTAAAGAATATATACCATGCATACTAATCTGGATTCCCTGAAGCCCCCCCTTACACATTTAAAGCTTTAAGTTAACCTTAACATTTTTCCTTTATCACAGTTCATTTAACACCTCTGACATTATCCTGACAGTATCACGGTAATATTTAAGTATGTGGCCTTTTTTCGTGTGTTTTGCAATTTAAAATCTGATCCTGTCAGTGATTTCCTATAAAGTTATACTGGTTTCTTTCAATACTTTGTACTGCCGTTTCCCCCCCCCCCCTTCATACAACTGCTATGCAAATGCTTAGTTTGCTAGTAACAACATCCTTAATAACTTTCTTTACTTTTTACTGGATGACACAGGAACATAAGACAAGAATCTATCAAATATTCTGCTTTTGAGAAATGAGACTTTCAATTGCATGTGCGTTTGGAGTCTATTTTGTCATTTATATGAGGCAAATTTAATCAAGACACTTTTCCTCTGTAATATACTCCTAAAATGATAATAATATTTAATATTTATTGAGTACTTCCTTTGTACCAGAAAAATTCCAGGTTGAAGCTCCTTTAGTCCTACTAACAACCCTGTGAGGCAGATATTACCATCATCCACATCTGAGAGGAATCTAAAACACAGAGAAATTCAACTGTACAGAGTCCCCCAGATCTAAGCGACATATCCAAGGTAGAATAGGCGACCCACTGTCAAAGTTCCCCTAGAAACCAGTATGATACACTCTCAATGTGTTTCGAATGTTCTTTTAACTGCACACAAATAGACTTTCATGAAAGTTCATGTTCCCCTCCCCCCTTTTTATTTGCACACATCTGTAGTTTACCTTTTGTAATAGTTGTTTATATCTATGTTATGGATGATGATCACATCCTTTCACAATGTAGTCCAGTATGAGTTTCCTCCTTCCTAGCCTATCAGGTCTTACTTGTGTCTCTATGTAACAATATCAGTTTTATTTTATTAATCATGTTTTTCAACTATTCTGGTACTTAGAGAAGCACACGAAAATAAACAGATGATTTAACCAGAGTAATCTAATGAAATTCTTTCAAAAGTATATTAGGTTTTGACAAATACAGAGAAGAGCATATTCCTACATTCCTATTATTTATCTTAGATATTTCTGAAGGGAGAATGTTGAAAGAAGGGTCATTTGTAAGGTCAAAGTTGGAAGAGGTTCTAGAATTTATCTAATTCAATACCTCATATTACCTTTGGGGAAAAAGAACAACTCTTATAAATATTAAATGACCTACCTATAGCTAAACAGCTAATACCTTATATTATTTTTTCCAAAATAATGTATTCAGCAAGTGGTCAATAATAAAAATGATGTTTGTAATTTATTTATATTAATCCTACCATTTCCATCTTCTATACCTTCCGTCATAATTAAGTAGCTCATAAATTTAAAACAATTTTTTTCATTTTGAGCTTATTTTATTTCTTGTGTTTGTCATTGTAATTCTAGGTCTATTTCTAAGAATATTCTAATTAATACATACTGGTAGATAAAGATCTAGACTAAATATTGTGGCATTAAAAACTTCTAGTTTAATTAGGCAATGCATATTCTGGAAAAACATCTGAAAGCAATGTACATAATGATTCTATAGCATTTCTGAATGCTATAAAAATGCTTTCTTACATGTCAAATATAGGTAAGTTGATTACAATAAAAACCAAACATTGGTTCTAATTGCAATCTCAACAACCTGGAACTATTCAGGGAAAAGCATAGAGCCTCTGTTTTTTCAATTCATTCTTCTACCACTACCCCCCACACCCCTAGCCCCTTTTAACCTGCCCCCACCACCTTGAAAGTGCAACATATTTCTTCACTCATTCTAGTAACACTGTATTTGATAAAAGAATACACCAGTTACTCACGATTGTTTAATTCATTATTTGCCATAAGTGTTATTTACTGACTTACTTTGAAAAAATATTCTCATTTTAAATGTAAGCATTGACTTAAAAAGGGAACACAGCATTATGAAGAAATGTTTCCAAAAATCTATAATTGATGATAAAAATCTGCATGATTACATCACTTTCCAGGAAGTCTGAGAAAATTTAAAATCGTGGAAAAACTCTGAAGTTTTAAACATGATACAGTTGTAATTATAGTCAAATTCATGCATCTGATCTTCGCATTAAAAACAAAACTCAGAGGTAATGTGGAAACTAAATTTCACTGCATATTATATACTCCATTCATGAGAATAAAAATTTACAGAAGCTTGTGGGATGATTTAACAATGACAAAAATGAAAAGTAATGATCTTGACATAGAGAAGCTCATTCCTTTTTAGGTTTTTCCCCCTTAATTTTTGTTTGTTTGTTTGTTTGTTTGTTTGTTTTTAATGACATTCACTTTATTGAGTATCTCTTCTCTGTGATCCATTCAATATGGCAGGATTCACCATATTTTGCCATTCAATAAATTAAAGAACCAATTATTTATTCTGCCATGAAGAACTTATCCTCAGTAAACAAGAGACTGGTGGTAAACTAAAGTCACATCACTTGATTTTAAGACTTATGGTACTAAACTTGGAAATACCACTAAAACAAAATTTTAAACTAAATTACTTTTTTTAATGTAAGACATTTAACATTGTGGATATTACAGACAACTGATACCACAGACGTACTCAGAAAGTCCAGTATCTCACTGAAAGGAATATTGGTTCCAAAAGTACTTGAATACTAAGTCCTAATTTGCAACTAATGCTAATAAATTGAGGTCAGTCTTTCACCTCCCTGTTCTAACAAGTTTCTCCTATGTTACATTTCTATATAGTCTTTATTCTTTATTCATTTTAGTTTTTTATGTATTTGTATCTCAATTTCATGTCAAAATAGCTTTGAAGCAGTTTTAAAAGCAATACAAAAAGTTAAGGAGAAAAATTGCAAAAAGGAGGAAAATATGGAGGATAAAGTAAAATGGCATTGGAGAAGGGCTGGTAGACGTTTGCAGGACGTTACATTAGGTTGCAAACATTTCCACAGCTGATAATGACTCTCATTTTAGTGTGTGAATTGATAGATTCATTTTTGCTGTCAGAGACAAACTTTTCATAGGGGGAAAGAGTACATATGGCTTAAATTATCCATAAATTCCTAAGGGATGTAGGTTAGGTAAAGATTCTTTAATTATTTCCCAGTTTTATATTTTTTCTCTGATGTATACTTGAAAGCAAATGAGCTAACTTCTAAAACTTAAAATGGGTCAGTATTCTTGGGCTCTGCCTATGTATCAATTATATATGATTTTTATAATCTCATAACTTCAGAAGTTAAAATATCTTTGATGCTGATGTATAAAATAATTCTATCAAATATTTGCTTTTTTGACACTATTACTGTTTCAATGTGTAGACTCCTCAAGGGTAACTTCCAACTATTTCTATTCCTTTTTGTTCAGTTTTTTTTTTCCTTAGTCAGTCCCAAATGATGGAAACAGTTTTCAAAGTCTTGCAGAGGCATTTTCTCCCATCCAAAATGAGCTATAATAATGTTGGCGTTAGAAACTAGTTCCATAGCAACAATTACAGGAGCTTTTTCATAGATACATAGTCTAGAGAAATTATGTTTGTAATTCACAATAGCACAAAGAAACTTACACTAAAATTATCTTTTGCATCTGGTAAGAGAAATATGAATACTTCAAATATCTTGAGACTGTTTCTTAAGAGCTCTCCCTGGGTCAATTAAATCGTATTATTTTGCTACTGTGCGCATGCCATTTAAAGCAAGATTCACAGACTACAAATGATACTAACCTCTTCTAGTTAAATGATTTAAGTGATCATAGTTTTCAAAAGATAAAAACCAGAATAATTTTGCTACTATATTTTGTAATTTCCTTTCTCACACATAAAATAATTTTATTCCTCTAAGAAAACCTGCTGAGTTAATAAGGAAGACATTTCCACTACAGGTATTAAAAAATTACAGTCACATTTACAGTTCATAGAAAGAAAATCAAATTCTATTTTAGTGAAGTTTTCATAACAGCCTTTTGGCTAATAATGTTAAAGAATCATGATATATTTAAGAGATATTAATTCTAGTAATAGTCATTTATCTTTGATGTCAGAGAGTGACAAAAACTTGGGAAGTAGATTTACGATGACATATTATAGACTCACTTGCTAGATGTTAGATTTTTTTTTATTCTTCCTCTGAAACGACAGATAATGAAGCTTTATCAACTTCCTTTTATTAAGGCTAAAAATATATCCTATAATAGGATCATAAACATTTAATGAAACTTACAGCTGTACTGAATTTTAAAATTAGGTGAGAATGGACAAGTAGTTCATAGAAAGTAAATCAGCATAATTCCTACATTAAGAGTTGACAACCCAGCTTGTTTTAATTTAATATATATCTGGGTCTGACCTGTCTTCTAAAGTCCAGATACATATTGCCAACTTCCTAAATGAAGCTGGCTATCAAAAATTACTTGATTTTCTTCTTAAGCACATCTGGATATCTGAGACGTCAGTGAGGACAGCTCAAGTTCAAAAAGATAGGACAAGATGACTGATCTTCCCTTTATTCTTTACACTTTCTGGAATAATGAGCAAAATTCTTAGTATCTGTCCTGAGATGGGTTCTCCAGAAACAGATTCCAAACCAAGGATTCATATGAATGTGAAAAATAGGCTGACTATTTTCCCAGGAAAATAGATGTATAACAAAATGGTAGATGTATAACAAAATGGTCAAGGAGACTGAAGCAAGAGTATAGTATTCAGCAAAGTCTCATGGAGGTAACTGTCTCCATCCCACAAAAGCTATCTGAAGAAGTGAGGTCCCACCTTTCCCTCATCCTGATGAAGGCAGAGCAGTTGGGAGACATATACCCTCACATCTGTAAAAATCTGGAGAGATATCTGATCCTTGTAACAAAGTGGGATATCTGATCCTTGTAACAAATGAATGCACATGAACAGAGGCCACCTGCCAAAAGAAACACAAAGTTGCTGGGCATCATGGTACACTCCTTTAATTCCAGCTTTGGGAGGCCAGGACTAGCAATTGCTTGAGTCCGTGGGGTTGAGACTACCTGGGGCAACATAGCGAGACCTCGTCTCAAAAATTAGTCAGGTGTGGTGGCACGCACTTGTAATCCTAGCTACCTGAGAGGTTGATGTTGGGGATCACTTAAGTTCGTGGAATCAGGACTACCCCAGGAAACATAGCAAGGCCTAGTCTAAAAAAAAAAAAAAAAAAAAGAAAAGAAAAAACAGAAACACAATGCTGGCCACTCAAGACTGAAAACATACATGGAGTCAGCATGCTTGGGGACATGAAAACCTCCAAGCAAGTTACTTTGATGAGCTGAATCTGCACCAGTCTCCACACTGGTGACTGCTTCAACTCATTTTCCTGGTAGCTCTATTCTCTTCTGACTATATGTATGCATACATTTTCTTGCCCTTTCTCCCTTTTTCTGTGCATCCTAGCACAGGGGTGTCAAATGCTGACAGTCGAATGCTGCCTATGGATCAAGGCTGTATTCCTCGCCCCTCTGTTCCCCAGGTTAATTTGACCAGTTGATGTGTATTATGGGTCAACGTGGTGTTTTCTAATTTTCAAAACTTAAAGATGAATGTCTGCAGATGAGACATATTTTCCTCCAGCACACGCAAATCTCCTAATAGTATCACAATTTCATTCAACTGCGTATAATAAAAAATCCAAAGCAATAAGCGGGTCTCAAAATCTGGCCCCCAAGCCAGCTGAATCAGCAACAGCTGGCAACCAACAATAATATGATTCTTCTGGTTATTCATCAAGGATGCAATCTCTCCCTATCTCATGGTATAAGAAAACTGCTTTAGTAGCATCCATCACATCCCCATTCCAAGCGGCAGAATGGAGGAGATAGTGGGTCAAAAATGTCGCAGAAGCCTCCAACAAGTCACAGGGGAAACAGACAGACAAACAAACAAACAAACAAACAAAATCCGGCATTTTTAAAATGCAGCTTCCACCACCCAGTCCAGCTTCTTACCAGATTCGTATCATTTGCATGCATAGCAGTTGCTAAACTCACAAAGCAATTTAAACAACAGGTTTTTATTTACAAGGAAAATTAACCAGGAAAATGAAAAGTCCTTAATGGCACAAGTGGCCAGTTATTTTACCCCAAGTACTGTTTAGTCTGAAGGTCCCAAATACATGTCCAAGGCACCCTGCCAAGTCCAGACTTTCTCTTCCCTCTTCTCTTTGCTTCTCTGTCCAACGTTCCAAGCGGTGGCTTCTTCAAGGCTCTTCAAACTTTTCAACAAATGCTGATGCAAACTCAGTTTTCCAACCCCCTGGCTTTCCCAGCTACCAGCTTTGCATCTAGCTTCCACACCACCTTGCTGTGGCTTCACACACTTCCTTTACCAGGCCCACCTTCAGCAGACCGTCTGGTCAAATCCACCAGGCCTGCCGTTGGCAGCCCCTGGTCACCCCCAGTCTGCCATTCTGGCATCTGACTCCACACTGGCTACTTCTCTGCCAGCCACTCTCCCACCATGGCTCCTTGCCACCACCAGCTCATTCTTCCAGCGGGACTCCCCTAACCAGGCCACATGGACCTGTTCTATCATTCCACCTTTCTTTCTCATCTTCTCCTATCTCTGCCTCCTTTTTTGTGCCCTCTGGAGCTTCTTCTCATGGGTCTTGACATTTACAGCTATCTGTCCTGAACCAGTAGTATGGTTGTAAATACAACAGCCCTCCATTGTCTAAATACTCCCACCAATCTACTATCTTGACATCACTGAGGAGAGATGAGGGAGGTGTCTACATTTAGCTCTCCCAGGCAGCTCCAGTACAGTAATATCCAGAACTCAAATAGGGAGTCATCCATAGCCACAAGGGAGGCTTTGAAATGATGGCATTATTCTAAGTGACCAGATTAAAATGAGTGATTCCTTTATTAAGGATTAGAGGATGAGGGGATATTGTGCAGATGCTAACTCTTCCGCAATGTTTTTTCTTGTCCCACAGCTCATCTACTGCATGCATTTATGCTACCTGCTTAGATCCTGGGGAAAGTCTCTTAGTGCTCAAAACTTAGTAATATGACTTTCCCTACAATTGCTCACATAAAAAAAACTAGGAAATGTATTAAAGCTTACAAAATCATTTAGAATATATGGCATATATTTGTACCTAAGAACCTCACATATACAGAGAGACAAAACTCATTCAGTAACTAAAAAGTCATGCTCTTCTTTGCAGTAGGGAAATATTATAATTTTAAATTAACTGTCTTGTGAAGCTGTGAGAAATCATGTGGCTCGTGAAAGAAACATGGGCTCTATTGCCTGACAGACCTGGTTCAGTCTACAACCCCTGTACTCAGACTTTGTAAAAGTTTCTTCATGTTTGCAAAAGTGTATCCTCATATATTAGTAAGAAACTAATTAAGTAAAACAAGGAACATGATATTTGGCACATAATTATTCCCATATATGTAAAAATCCCTTACATGAAAAAGCAATATTTAAAAGGAATGCTAGTTACAGTTGCATAGCAACGTTTCCTAGTAAATTATATTCCTGTTCTGTATATTCAGCAGGTCAGAAAATGTTAATGTTAAAGACTCCCTGGTTCTCTCTTTAGTTCAAGAATTTTATTGTAGAAAATAAAGTTGGACTGAGTGTCTCTTCTATGACTGTGACTAAAGATCTTTCATTGTCAGAGGTCTTTAAATTCATTCTAGTTGAGCATAATTCAACTATACCATTGACTATTTTAACATGAGAAATCTAACTTTGTGCTGTGTCTTCCAAAACATTATTAGCGGGTATTGAAATATGAATTTTATGTAGTTTGAGTTTGCACATGTCATGAATTATCACCTATCTTTGACTTTTTTACCCACTAAAACAGAAAAATATTCTCAACACTATCTTGACAAAAACGGCAAGGAGTCAGAATTGGCCTATGATCTAGAGTTTGTCAATCCCTACTCTTAATTGTATCCTTTTTTAAAAAAAAAAGCATCAGTGATACATAATTTCCTCCCATAAAATTCATTCACTACAAGTGTACAATTCAATGTTTTTAACATATTCAGTTATTTAAAATGCATTACCTAATTTTAAAACATTGTGGCTGCTCCCCGAAGAAATCCATTAGCTGTCAATCTCCCTCTTCCCCAGAATCCACTCAAACCTTTCAGTCCCCAGCAACCAGTCATCTACTTTTCAGCTTCTATTTCGTGTATTTTGGAACTCTGTTATATACGTTTCTTTATCATGATTACAACCTCCTGATAATTTACTCTTTTACCATTTTGTGACTGTTTTTATGCCTAGCATTGTATTTTGCTTTAAAGTCTGTGTTTTGCCTGATGGTACAATAACCATTCCACCTCTTTTGTAGTATCTGTGTGTGAGGTATACCTTTTCTATCCTTCTACGTTCAACCTGTTTTTTCAGGCTGAACTGTAAATCTATAGTTTTGATAGCACATCAGTTAATCTTGTTTTTGTTGTTAAATATAATGCTACTGCATCTTTTTTTATTAAATTGTTTAGTGAATTTACATATAATCTTATTATTGATAAGGTTCTGTTTGCATCTGATATTTTGCCTTAATTTTTGATAACTTGTAACATTTTTGTGCCTATATTCTTCTTTAAGTGGATATTTTATAGTGTAACATTTTAATTCCTTTAATGATTCGTTTAATTATATTTTTTCATTATTTTCTTAGTAGTTGCTTAGAGCTTACAAATTATATCTTATCAAATACTACTCCAGTTTGCTCTGCCTTCATCTCAAGGAAATACAGAAGCTTACTCTTATAGAGTTAATATTCTTCCCACATTTTCTGTGCTGTTACCGTTAGGCATATTGCATGTTGCAAATCCAATAATACATTGTTAAAATTATTATTTTACATAATCGTATATATTTTTAAAAAGCTCAGAGAAGAAAGAAGACCTAATATATAATTACAGAGTTTGTTATTTTAACCTTTTTTATCTGAACTTCATTTTTCCCTGGCAGATGTACATTATCATCTGGTGTCATTTCCTAACTCCAAAACAGCCTTGTTCATATTCTCCTCCTTTATGCTGTCATTGTCAGATACATTACATCTCTCTATGTTATGAACCCTACAGTATAATTATATTCACATTGTATTACACATTCTTTTTAAATTAGTCAAGAGAAGAAAAGAGAAGAAATATGCAATTACATTCTCTTAGGTAATTACCTAAATACTTACCATGTTAGAAGCTTACGGATGCTGTACCAAATGGTCACAAACTTAGTGGCTAAAAACAACCATCAGAATGTCTCTAGCTCAAATATCATCCTGTGAATGTGAAGCTGATCATCTAAATCAGGTCAATTAAGATGCTGACTATTACCCATTTGGGGGCAAAATTGATCTCTGTGCATTTGTGAATCTAGAAAACCAGTTATTTGCAAATCCCAGATAGAGCAGATGGAGGGTAACAGTTACTGATGTTTCCATTAAAAATGAAAGAAATGGAAGTAAAAAAGAAGTAACCAACGGAAGGAGAAAAGAGGTACCATTTCAAGCTATTGAGATTGATTATTCTTGAGTATTTGCAACATATTTATCTATATTTTTTCTGACTATCCAGGACAGTTTCTCTTGTATCTCTGTTCCCCTAGTTCCGACTATTAAGCTTCTGGCTTTTGAACAATATGTTATATTATCCTAATAATGATATACATTTGTCAATTTATCTTATAATTTTGTCCATTTTTACTTTACATACTTTGAAGTAAAATTGATATAAGTCTACAAATAGACATACTTTTGCCTTCATTTTTATCATGTTTTCGATGAAAGTTTTGTTCAATTTTGTTTTCATTTTTATTTATTTTTATTTTTAAGATACTAAGTCTTGCTATGTTGCCCAGGGTTTTCTTGAACCCGCAGACTCAAATGATCCCCAGCCTCAGTCTCCCAGGTAGCTGGGATTGCAGGCACACACCACCACGCCTGGATGCAATTTTGTTTTTAGTTAGTCTCCTTTAAACATGAAGTTGCAATTGAAAAAAGTTTAATTTGAGGATCTTTTTTTCACTTAACTTGCAAGTTTTATTAACATATATATGGAGATACCGCTGAGTGTATTTAGATTTGTTTCTACTGTATAATTTCAATTTTCTTTCTGTTTTATCTTTGCTGGTTTGGAAGTTTATACTTATTTTCATACTTTTAATGATGACCTTTATCATATAATGTTTATTTTATTAACAGAATTTAAAGGTAATCACAATATAGCTGGGACTAATTACTTCACTTCAAACAATGTGTTTTAATAAGTACTTTCAAAAGGGAGACATTCAGATGTACTGTTATAAAATAATTTTCAATTATGCAGTTCAAGAAAATGCAAGGAATATATATGTATATGTGTAATATGTTACTATTTTTGTATATAACATATGTAATGATTGAATTTGTAAAATGAGCTCTGAAAATATACTAAGAAATTGGTAATAATGGTTGAATCTCCAAAGAGGAAATAAACACACATGGGAAGTGGGAAATGTGGGCAGGAAAATACTTTTCCCTGTACCCTTTGGACAGTTTGAGTTTTGAACAATATCATATATAACATTTTTTTAAATCAACAGTAATAATTTTGAATGCATTAACCATGACCTTTTCTCCCAAACAAATCAAGGAACTTAAAATGTTTAAATATACTTTTATCCTCTCATCAGTCTCTAATGTATCCATTTGCTGTTTAACAAAAAACTGCAAAATGACTGGAGCATTTATAATTAACAGTCACTTCTCATTCATGTGTCTGGGTCATCTGGGTATGTCTGAGCTCGGCTAGATTGGTCTAACTGTGCTGTACATTGGGTCCACATCTGCTCCAGATGTCCCTCGTCTTCCTCAAACTACTTGTTAGCTGGTGCACGCTTTTCTCATTGCACAGAGTCAGTGAGTAATAGTAAGAGGAATGCACATTTCAAGTCATTTATCTCATCATCTGTTAGCATTCCATTGACTAAAGCAAGTTTGAAGTCCAAGCCCAACATCAATGAGGTGAAGCATATTCTTCCTACATTTGTGAACAGTAGAGAATGAATGAATATTTGCTGAACAATTATCAAATCTCTCACATTTATATGTTAGCTCTTTGCTTTGAAATGTCTCCCAAATTAGTCTCTTTTAAACCTCTGCATTTAATTTGATTTGCCTAAGTCTTTACTGGTTTCTTTACTTAACATTGCCCTTGAACTTAATTTTTTTCATTTAATGCAATTTCTTTCTTAGTACATAGCTTTTTCAGCAGGAGTCATTGAGTAGTAAACCTCCCTTGTTTTAGCTAGAAATGATTCTTGAATGATGATTTAGTTAACTATAGAACAGAAATCATTGAGACACACACACACACACACACAAAGTGAGTATTTTACAGTCTTCTTGTGATTTTAACTTAGATTCACATTTCTGCCAAATCTTTTGTATGAAAGTTAGAATCTGATTGGGAATGAATGAACATTAAAACATGGAATAAGCACACATGGGGGCATTGAGAAAAAATGAGAACCTCCAACTGTCAAGTATCCCTAAAAGCCCCTTGCCAGAAGCAATCTTTCCTCTACTATCTCAGAAAGCAATCATTTCCTTTCCAGAGGACCCTTAAAAACTTGGAAACACAAATACCTTGCAAAGTAAAACCCATTCTCAACACTCAGAAGCAGCTTTCATTATCTTCAGACATATAGTGAGAGTCAAATTCTTTCATACTCCTGAGTAAAGTGAAAATGTTTGACCATACGGCTTGAATTTGGTAATTTTTATAAACACGTTTCTGAGGAATTTGATTCTAACAATTATGGAGATAAAATGTTGGATCAGATTAAAATGACCAAGGGGGTCTGCTTTTTGAGTTAACTATATATGCTCAAACAACTGAATGTTAAAGTTAATTTGCTGAGGTGAAATCAGGCCTACTCAATATGTCCATGAAGTCAAGATTCCAGAACTTTCCTTGAAGAATATACAGGAGATAATCCAAAAATTCAATAAGATGGGGATCTCAAAGTACATATAATCATATGTCCTGTGTCTCACCTCCCAGTTACATACCAAAAGAGTGTCCACAGCATATTCCTTATGTATAACACTGAGAATGCATGAGAAGTAGCCACCACCAGTCTTAAATAGCAGTGTAAAATGTGACCAGCATCCTCTAGAGAAGGTGATGAAAAGTGCTGCAACTGAAGAACACGTCCAAATCTTAAAGGCTATCGTGGAATTTTGAAGTACCAGAGCACTTCAAATTAGGTTCAATTACCTAATTGATACTAGATGTGTAGACTGATTATATCCCTCATTTGCAAATTATATTCTACTTTTAAAGTAGCTGGAGGTTTTCTTAAATAAGACATGAGCTCCTTGCACCCAGTACATGTTGCATATATACATGCATGACTGTCTGCGCACATGTTTCATATACAAGTGCTTGCACACACATGACTGTACATGTGTGCTACTTATACTCATATACACATAATTTCACGTGTATATACATGCCTATACACACATGTCTGTGTATGCATGCACATATACAAAGTATATACACACAAATATAGACATGTGTGTGCATATACTTATATAAGTGCATGCACATATATGCCTGTACATACACACATCTGTATATGCACATGTGTGCACATGTATGCCCATATACATGCATAAACATAAAGTCTAATGCTCACTGTTAACATTCTTGGCCCTTTTATGAATGTGAAAAATACCTGGAAGGAATTAACATAAGAAATTAGTGACTAGTAATAGGCTTTTAAGCAAACCCTGAAACAAATTATAAGGACTAAAAAAGTACGAAAAGAAGCCTCAGGTAAACTCACTCTCTTTATAAAGTAGCAAATACTTGAACAAATAATAGGAAGTATACACCCATCTTGCACGTGAGACTGCGGAGTCAGCAATTTCTCCCCAACAACTGCCATCCCAGCTGCATCCTGCTTCACCGTCTATATAAACTGAAAACATGTAAAGAGTAAAGTGCTTTAGTTTTTATCTACTTTAGTCCCCATAGGTGGCAGACATCAGGATGGGAGGGCTTATTTCCTTCCCAAAGACATCTCAAAGATAAAAGAACTCAAAGAAAATCACTCATAAAATTGAAAGTGCCTGCTACGTGTAGAAAGTGACATTTTGCCCAGTACAGCCAATAGATTGTTTTCACTGAATCTAGCAGAGTCAAGTAAAATATAATTGGAAAATAATGACAGAGAAAAAGCAAGTTGATTATTCTATCATTGTGATTTTTGTGAGAGTATCTAAATTGTCTAGGAGTGAAGGAACACAAATGGCAGGTTTTCCCCATAATACTGCACTCTATGAAGAGAAAATCTCCCAGGTAAGGGGGAAATCAGCAGAACGTTTTCCTAGAGGATAATCACAGGAACTGAAGAGCTTTGGAAAAGGTAAACCTGATCAAGGTTGGTTCAGGAAGCACTGAGAGAATAGCATCTTCTCCTAAAGTCACTATGGGATGAAAAAGTTTTGATTGCTGCTTGAAAACTGCAATTCAAGAAAATTAATGTCTTTTTTGGTGTTTGTGTCCAACTAAATTTAAAAGGTTCAACAATATGGTATGAATCTGTGGAAATCTGAAAGTGGGTGAGCCAAAGAAGAAAAGAGATAACTCTGAGCTTTCAACTTTGAAAACCATGATTCTTCTGGTCAAAAGAAAGAGAGAAAATCAGTTGAAACTGCTTGGTAGAAACTGATAGGTTTGGTCTCAACACTTAACCACCCAGGAAATGTTATTTCTGAAGGAAATATCCAGAAGATAACTGGGAATGCATGTTGGAAAGTAAAAAAGAAGTCAAGAAGAACAGTGTGGTAGCTTTTCAGAAAGAGATCATTGTTGAAAAGAATGGATGTTCCAAGTTAAGGTACTCATTAAGGACTACAGCTCTCAATGAAAATTCAAGCTTCCTTTTCTCTACATCAGGATGTAAGCAGAATATTAAAATATTTAAATACTTCATTAAAGTGATGATTACAAAATCAAAACAGGGAGGCCTATAACTTATAATTATTAGAATTACTTCTCTGATGAAACCCTGAGCCCTGGCATTTCATGATAGATATTGTATTTGTTATAAAGTCTCTTCTATTTTTCATGAAAATGGCATGCATTTCTTTTCAAAATTGCTAAACTTCATCAAAAGATCCTGTCACTTAATAGCTCCAGCTTTGCTATTTAAACAGCCTGAATTTGTCCTAATGACCAGACAAGTGTCTGTCACTATAAAATTAGATAAGTCAAACTTTTAACTTTTGGAAAGTTAAACTTTCTGAGAAACGTCCTTCACAGGAATGAGGGAACAAAAGGTATAAGGAACTAATATCTTAGATATATGACCTTTCAACCAAAAATATATGTTCTATTTATTTCCTTCTCTAAGTTTGACTTGTATCACTGGAACTTCATTCATAAAAGTTAAAAAAGTAAAAAAAAGAAAGAGAAATTTATGCTATTCATTTCAAGCAGGACAGTGTATCTCAGTATCTCAGTGTTCATTGTGTTTAATAAAGCATACTTTAATATGAATAAAGAGTAAAAAACAGTACCTTTAGTCTGAAAGCAAGGGTATTTCCCCCCCTGTGGCATTTCATGACACTTGGCAGCTCATTATCACACTTCAGAGAGTCTCATGTCAGCATGTCAGATTTCTCTAAATTTTGACAGAATTAAAGTAGTGCCGTTTGATATAATTGATATTGTACAGTTAATCAGGCAGTGGCTCCCTAACAGAATAACATTCTCAAAAGGCTTAATTACTGAACTGTGAAGATTTACTGCCATCTGGAAGTTCTTCCCAAAGTTCTGTTCCTGAATTTTATGTAGGGTTCACAAAAATAACTTGGTCCATTTAGAAATCATGCCCTCGATTTGAAAATTAAAATTGTTATTTTTGGAATCTCATTTGGCCTAGAGATCATAGAAACCTTATGAAAAATAAAGGAGCAATGGCAAATGAGAACGAAAGGAAGGAAGAAAAGTGGAAGCTCTGGAAATTATTTTCTCTAATGTGATTTTAGGTACATTATTCAAACTCTGCCTCAGTTTCTTTGTCTGCTAAATAAAGACACTGATGGCACTTATAGGATTACAGTGAGGATAATATTTATGAACATTTTAAAATGATTGGAACCTTGCCTGGTACATTATAAAAGAAATATGAGTACCCTCACTTTCCATGAATCCTAGAGGCAGTATCCCTAGATTTACAGAAAAGGGTGAATCAGATACCCCCCAAATACCATCCTATTCTGATTCTATAAAACGAATTATAAGGAGTGTTATGGGCTAAATTTTGTCCCTCCCAAACTTTTATAAAGTTATCATCCTCAATGTCATGGTATTTGTAGAGGGGACCTTTGGGAGGTAATTAGGTTCCAGATGAGGGCATGTGGTGGGATCCTTAAGATGACATTAGTGTCCATATAAGAGACACCAGAAAACTTGTCTCCTCTGTCTCTACCACTGATGACACAACAAGGCACCCTTCTGAGGTCAGAAACAGCATTCATGGGAGCAGAGTAGTCTAATTGACTGGTACCCTGATCTTGGACTTCTTTCTCAGTCTCCAAATCTGTGAAAAAACAAATTCTTATTGTTTGAGCCATCCATTTCTGATACATGTTTATGTCAACCTATGCTAATATAATGACTAAAATAATTGATAAGAAATTTCAGAAATGGAGGCTTTCACTAGAAAAAAAGTTCAACATTCTTTATCCTGCTGAAATAATGTTCATGAAGAAGAATGAAAAGGAGAAGAAAAAAGAAAAGAATTAATGTTGTTTTTATTGGAATTCTCCATTTGTAGAAAGTTAAAAATAATTTTTAGAAGAGGAAGTCAGCCTGAGTGGAACTGTAGGAGGACAGATCAAGACAGATAGGCAAAAAGAAACAATAAAAGGAGTACATAAATCATAGCCATTCCTAAGAATAAGAAAATTATTGATTTACATAAAACAAAATTAACTTTATAAAGCCAGGTCATATATTGTCAATCTAATCAAGTTTTCCAAATTAGAATTTATTTTTAATATTTTATATCATCATATATCCTTTTGGGGTTGTCTTTTTTTATTGAAGATTCACTCTCTCATCAACTGAACATACCACATTCAACCTATTCAAATTAACAGAAATTTATATTGTTCTCACTTAATTATATGGCAAATTTTCTTAAACTACAGTATTGGATTCCTCTTAAATACTCCTTTAAGTGCTCTCAGTCTTACCTGTCTTGATCAGACACATCTGTGGCAACCAATAACTGCACTGACTCAGAGCAGTTCACACAGATGCTACAGTAGAGCTTTGCTAAGAGCTTTGCTGCACTCTTACCTTTCATGCCAGAAATCCTCCACTGATGCTTAGTGGGATTCCAGGGAACCACATAGTGCTCACATCACATGGAGTGAAATTTTGAGCAAAAAAAATTGAAAAACTGATGTGTATATGCTTACCTTTTACTCCCAAGGAGGACAGGCCTGATAGGCATTACTTGTGTTTTTTTTCATATGTCCTATAAGTTTTAGCAACCAGTTGTCCATAATTATTTTCCTCTTTCTCTTCTTTGTTTTTCTCATTTCTACTTTTCCAAATAAAGCAAATGCACATAAGCCTCTGTTTTAGGTTCTCCTTTTTGGAGTAAATAAGCCAAGAGAGGATATGACTATTTTCTGCTTGTTCAAATTTGGAGAAGTTTGTATCCTTTGTTGTTGTTATGTCTACTTTTATGTTAATTCAAGACATCTATGTTCACTGAAATAATAGACAAAATCATTTCTTTTTAAATACTGTGGATGTAGTTTCCTTATGATTTTGCTACTTTTAGACATACATTTATTGTTGCTATTTGTATTCTGTCCATTGACCTGGGTTTTTCTATCAATCTAATTGCTTCATTATAAACACTTGATAGTGTTTTAATATCTTATGATTTAAATCTATTTTTATTCATTAAAAATTATTAGTTATTCTTATACATACACGTCTCTAGAATCCCATTGGTCTGTTGAATTTAACAAATGATTTCGGATATCTAAACTAGGTATTCACATGTCTTTTCATTTTGACTTTGTCAAATCATTGTTTAATTTCTTGAATAGACTCACCGCCGTCTTTCTCTTTCCACTCCAGCTACCCCTACCTTACGTTCGAACTTCAGTTTTTGTATCTGGTTTAGTAGATACAAAAGACTCCAAAAGACTCACTATTCATATAATCTGTGTCATCCAAACAACTGGATTTTCTTCAAGAATCAAATTTTATATGCTTTCCTGCCTCTCTAGACCCTTCATTAGTCCAACTGTGTAGTATACACAATTTTAAGTAATCTAACCTTTGGACTTCTCTCCTATCTTATTCCTCCTCATCTCCTTTGCCCTCTCCCATCCCAAGCCAAAGTTAGCCTCTGTAGTTCTTTGCTGTCTCTGCCCACCTGTTGCTCCTGCAAAAACTGTCTTATCCTTGATTTGCTAGCTTTGCCTATCCAATTTCTATTCACAATACTTAATTTCAGCCCTCATCTTTCTTATATGTTCCCAGTGCATTCCATATATTCCACCATCATTC
Source organism: Uropsilus gracilis (assembly GCA_004024945.1). Lineage (NCBI taxonomy): Eukaryota > Metazoa > Chordata > Mammalia > Eulipotyphla > Talpidae > Uropsilus > Uropsilus gracilis. The sequence goes on from PVHY01000191.1 coordinate 62,879, forward strand.
ATTCATTCATTCATGCATGCATTCATGCATTCATTCATTCGTTCATTCATTCATTATTTTTGAGGCTAGGTCTTGCTATTTTTGCCCATGGAATTGCAGGTTCACATTGCCCGGGTCACCCCAGACTCAAGCAATCCCCAGACTCAGCTTCCCAGGTGGCTGGGATTAAAGGTGCACGCCCAGCTATTTTTTTGGGACTAGGTTTCCCTACGTGCCCCCTGGCAGGACTTGAACCTCGATCCCTGGCCCGGGTTGTGGCTTCCAAAGCTGCCACCTACAGGCATGCACTACCAGGCCCAGCCCTATTCCACCATCTCTATGGCCCTCAAACTCCATTGTCATTGTTGCTCAATCTTTGGAGTCAAGGATGATTCCCAAAGTCCTCAGAGTCTAGCACAGTATCTGAAATATTGAAGTCAGTTAATACATGATAGTTGCTAAAATAACTAATTCTTGGTTTCCACATCTGAAAGATGAGGATGATATTTCAACTGACCAAGACTGTATAATAGTAAAACTGTATAAATACATGAATCATCTTTGAATACTGTTAAATTGGTATACACAAAAGTCAGACTCAAGGATGTAAGGTTATAATCCTAAGTGGTCAGTATGAGAGGACTGTTATATCTTGGGTAGTCATTTACATATTAAATTTGCTAAATCTCACTGATTTTCAGGAATAATTTAGAGTTGACATATATTTCACCATTGATTTTTTTCATTAGTACTTACTAGTACTCATTCATACTTAAAAGGGAGCTCATCACGCACAGGTATTTTTATGCTAACCTGATATTTTGTGACATTATCCAAATTTAACAACTTTGTTTTGTTAAAAGATTATATTGTTTTTCAAAGAAGCTTTACTATTTTCCTCAAAAAAAAAAAAAAAAGGAACTAGTCTTTTGGTGGCAAACATAATACAGTATATATAGATAATGATTTATAATGTTGTATACATTTGAAATCTAACAATATAAGCCAATGCTACCTCTATAAAAATTTTTAAATAAAAAAAAAGAAATCACATATATATTTTACAATATGGAAGCTCTGTGTGTGTGTGTGTGTGTGTGTATATATATGTATATATTCATTTGGGGATGGTTTTAAAGGGCATGTATGCATAGAAAAAGTTACATATATTAAATTAGTGTAATAAAAGTTGGAAAGGCTGATCATAATTGTCTAAGGTTGCTACTATTCTTATCACATAGAGAGACAGACTGCAGTGGAAAGTTTTTAAGTACTTGCTAAAAAGCAATTTATATATGGACTGAGAAACTATGATCATCTAACACTAAAAGAAAAATTAGAGATATATTTTTGCTTTGCAATTTCTAACCATTTAATGCAATGGGGTTATGATAAGTTTATTAAGGGTAAGATTAATTAAATGCTATGATATAACTTAGGAAACAGGAGGAAGAAGTGTGTCTATCCTGTGTCCACTTAACACATATTTATGAACTAAACTAAACTCTGTTAAATTCTGTAAAACATTCCAAAAGTTCTCATGAGTTCTCATGTTAGATTTTCTTCGATTATGATCTCAAAATGCTAACTTTAAATACTATTTTTGGATTGCTTAGGTTACTGTTAAACTTTTTTATCTTTTAAAAGTCTTAATATATTTAGCATTTGACATTGCTTCGATCTTTTTTTTTTGAAGCTCTTTGGTAACTTTGCATCTATATATAGTATATTGGAAAGAAAAATATTAATTTTTCCAAAGAGTTATATAATATATATATGTAACTTCTCAGTATTATGTATGACTCAAAAAGTCATGAATAAAAATAACATTCCTCAAGAAATAGCAAATCACTTCCATAGGATATGTGTTAGTAGAAAAGACAGCCAGTTAGTAGAAAAGATAGCCATCCTTCAAACTTCTTTATTTGATTGTATTTATCTTTCTGAATATTTATCTTTTTCAATTTTTTCCCATGGGATCAATGGCCCTTTATACTTTATTCCCTCCAACTCATTCCCTATCTTATCAAGTTCAAAGTTCTTTCTTGCTGCCTCCCTACTAGCAAGACTAGCAAGACACTTCACTAATAGATGTGAAAATTCACTTGAAAATGTGTTTTACACTTACACATATCTTTGTAAAAGAAAAATAAAACACATGGGAGCTATGACAAGTAATAAAACCTGAAATAGTTCCTTTCTAGTGGATTACTCAATGGAAATGTCATGCACATTGATACTTAGGTCTCTAGTCTGCAGAACTTCTGTTATTTAAGTTATCCTGCCAACATTATTTTGTTACAGCAGCCCAAGCTGACCAATACATTTCTCCACCTCAAGACTGTAACATTTAAACACCTGATTTTAAATCTCAAGATAGAATTAGCATTTATTTTAGTGTAAATGGAAAATAAGGGTCCCAATTTATATTGTTGTAAATGTAACATTTGTTCTGATGTATTTTTTTAAATTTTGATTTGCTATACTGATTTTTTTTTTTTTTTTTGAGACTAGGTCTCACTATTTTTGCCTTTGGAACTGCAGGCTCCCATTGCCTGGGGTACCACAGACTCAAGCAATCCCCAACCTCAGCTTCCCAGGTAGCTGAGATTACAGGCATGCACCACCACACCCAGCTATTTTTTGGGGACTAGGTCTTGCTACGTTGTCCCAAGCGGGACTCGAACTGCGATCCCTAACCCCAGCTGCTTCATAAGCTGAAGCTTACAGGAGCCACCGTGCCCAGCTTGATGTACTGATTTAAAATCTCATCTCTAGCATTTATTAGATGCCAGGGAAACTGGGGTCTATTTCTGTACTCATTAATCTCTTTCATTGATTGACTTGCTTATCTCTGTGTTGCTATTACAGAGAATTACACCGTTTTGGTAATCACACCTCAATGTGGTTTAATATGTCTTTGATAAACTCTTACTCATTATTCGTCTTTCTCAGGAGAAAAAAAATAGGATTATATCGTCATGACAAAAAAGATACCTATTATACTTTAGAAAATTTATAGCAAATTCGCCCCTTTATAGTATCCGTGCTTCCAACAAAGACATACAATTTATTTCCATTCATTCTGATATCCTTTTATGTATTTTATTTGGCTGGTTGGTTTGTGCGTTTTCTTCATATAGCGTGTATATATTTCTTAGGTTTATTCTTGATATCCTTTGTACTGGGTCAGGACTTTGCTTGGGGGAGAGAAGATGTCCTACTGTTTTGTTTTAGTCTGAAACTTATTCCTTTTTCTTAGTCTGGTTTGTTTCTAGAGACACTATTCCGAAGAAGTTTGACACACTTGTGGTGAATCGTGTTTTTTGAGACTACTTCATTTAAAATACTGAACCAAGGATTTTTAAATGGAAGATTCTATCTGCATTGCTACATCCACCTTGTCACTGATTCTCAGTAGCTGTAAACGTGACCTGTGAAGGAGGTCTGCAAATCTTCAGTTGCTTAGCAACAAATGGGCCTAGCTCCTCCTCTCCCCATTCTTCTAGAAATAAAGGCTTAAGCCTCAGGGCCCTGAAGGGAAACATCATTTAGAATGTGCAGTTAAAGGGCCTTTCTTCCTTAATATGCCTTGCTCACTTTCAAAGCCCAAACTGCATTCCAAGCTTTGGTCACAGGATGGATTTTTAATGAGAAGTCTCATCACACGTGGGAAGAGACCTGTACTGGGAAGTTCCTTCTATAAACTGGGGTGCCAAGAATTCCTGGCATCCCTATTCTCCAGGAAAGCAGTATTCCCCATAGGGATCCAGGTCTTAACCCAAGTTACACAACTAAGTTGGGGATTCTGCTGCTGTGTTTGTAGTCTCAGGGCTGGAAGAGGGGGCAGAAACTACATTCTACACAGAGATATATTTTACCCATGCATTTTCCTACCTGCTCACCTGGAAGAGGAGCAAACTTTCTTGTGTAATTTTTCCTTATTTCATCTAAAGTCACAAGGCATTACCAATTCACTCCAATAATAGTACTCCATTTAGCTCATTTATTCAATTCTCCCAGTTTAAGAAATTAATCTGATTCTCTCCATAGTTTTTTTCAGCAGGAAAAGCATAGGTCAATGGTGAGAGAATGGGTTAGTTGTTCTGGGTCAGGTGTCCATCTCTGATTCAATCAGCGGTAGCCAGGGGAAGGCCAGAGTGAAGGCATTAAGAGTTTGCCCTTTGTCTGGTAGCTGGGATAATATTATGGCAGTGAACGTAGCAAGGCAATAAGAACTAGCTTTTCTACAATACTGTCCTTTTGTTTTGAACTTCTGAATTACTTTGATTAGCTGTCTTTTGCACACCAAAAAGACTACTCTTTGACTTTATTTGAAGGTTCACCTTTGAAATTAACATGTTATTTAATAGTTATTTGCAGTTAGAGTTAATGAAGCAATATCTGACTTAATATTTGAACAAAATATAGTAAATTAATCTGAAAATGCAATCAGCATTGTGGAACATCTATGTGGGTGCTAAGTGCTGCAATCCCTCCTATATAAGTGATGCATTGCCATTTAATTCTTACATGAGTAGTGTTGATTATCCTCATTGAGAGATGAGGAAACTGAGGCACAAAGGTTAGGAAACTTGTTTAGTAGCACACACCTCACAATTGGAACCTTTGCTAGCTGATTTCAGAGCCAACTTGTTCATGTTATCTTGGTTTCAGTTTTCCATGGCTCACGTTCTTTCTTCTTTTTAGAATTTTTTGCCTTGAGGTTGATATTTTTTTCTCCACCTCCTTTGGACTTCTTAGTTCTCCCCCCTCCATGTCAGACCTAACTTTTCATAGGCAGGCAATCCCCTCCTTCCTCTAGAAAAAACTCAGGCCACTATCAAAAAGCCAGATCAGAAAAACAGTGAGGAGGGGTTGGGTGTTCACTTGACATTCCAGGGATGCCAGCAGGGCCTAGGAATGTTGTTGAACTACAGTGGGAAAGAGGCCCCACAGCCCCATCCTTTCTGAGAGTGCTGGCAGCTCCCATGTTGTCCTTCCAACGTGAGCAGCTTTGCCAAACTTTTCTCTACTTCCCATAAGAACGATGGATCTCTAAAGAAAAAGTGCCTTCTTTTAATTTGCTTCTAAAATTTACTTAGAAGGAATTATTTGATATCTGTGTTCCATGTTTAGGTCATTTCCAAAGTCAGCATGCCCACCCACACCACATCCCACTCCATCTTATCCCTGCGGATGCTTTACTTTAATCAAGAAGGTACTTTGTTTGGTTGAGGGTAGATTGCATGTCCTTATGTTACCATCATTCCAGAACTGTTAACTTCCTTTCTAACTATCCTTATTAAGGTAGTCTTGAATTCATTTCCATCCATGTGAGGAAATGTTTTCAGCTCCACAAAGTCATCAGTAAAATTATGCCTAAATATTTTAGGAATGAATAATCAACAAGATTTTAGTGTTTCTATACATGGAACTCTATTTCACAAGGTTATCTAGAAACTAATGTGATAGAAAAATAAACATGATAATAATAGAGAGCAGTGTCAATATTTCATATAATCAAAGTACTAAATATAATTCCATATTATAAATTGATACTTGTCTGCCAGAAATCTCAGTATCATTATAAATGTTAGATATTTATGAAAAAAATTCCATTGAAGCCAGGAAAGTATTAATAAAGAATTAACCTGCTACAAGGCACAGAACTCACCAGTTTCTCGTTTATAGTTAGTACTCTGGGATCTAGCAACAAATCATATTCTGGATGTCTGTCAAAATTTCACTGACTCCAGTATAAGTAAATGGGAGTTTTACATGATCCAATTCATGTTCCTTAAGTTATTTAAACACTAAGTATGAATTTGGGCTAATAGATAGAGGAGAAACTGATTAAGGTCAAGAAGTTTATAATTAATGTGTATTTTAATTTAATGTGCAAAAGTTTATTTCCAAAATTTATTTTAAGTAGGACAAAATAATTTAAAAATTAACTGAGAAGACCCTCATGGAAGCTTACATACTACTAAAAGAAGCAAACACAATAGGAGATATTTTCTTTTAAAGATTTTATAAAGTACCTGCTGAAAAGTGCTCATATTCCATGTGGAATCATCTGCCACAAAAATACATTCCTTTAGCCTTATGCATGAAAGTAAAAATACATATGAGTGTGTATATATATTTGCTTATATCTCTGCTTATATATATATATATATATATATATATTCCTTAAGTGTTTTATAAACTAGTGTAAGAAATAAAAACTTCTTAAGTCTTCCTTCTGTTAGAGAAACAGAGCTGTAAGTCTAAATATGATACTACGAAACCTCATAAAACACAAAATTCTTTTTCACCACTAAAGTCCTAAAAGGGGCATGCAACATGGTCAGAATAATTTCTGGTTTTGAAAACATCGATTATGAAAACCATTAGGATTGTGTTTTTACCAGCAACTGCTTACCACATATCTGGGAATTTGGTATAATTTTCACAAATGAAGCAGCTAATGCAATTTTATGCTATAACTTACCTCAAAATAGTACCTACCTCTCAAGGAGCATCATAGGTCTTGGATATATTGAATACCACACAGGAAATTCTATCTATGCTTTGCAGGGAAAAAAAACCAGAAAAATATCACAAGACATGTAAAACCATGAAAGAAAAAGCAGGTATGGCAGAAAATGAGAACAGAAAAAGGGATAAAAATTTAAAAAGAGAAAATTATGACTTCTCTTTGGCTATAAAGTTATGATCCTGGTTTTAATGTGAATTATCTTCCATTGCTTTACAGTTATGCTTCATATACCTTAAAAAAAAGAAAAAAAAACTTAAAAACTATGGCATGTGGTTGAAAGCTAACCTTATGCACTCAGAGAGAAGCAATTAATTCAAGTAGTGTTTAGTGTCCACTGCAACCCTTTGATTCTTACATTTACCTACTGACAAGTTTCGTCCATAGTGATCTAATTTCTCGACACTGAATCATTTTTATAATAAATTATTTTTATTTTATTTTATTATATCTGAAATTACTGCTTTATTTAAAAACTTAGAATGAGTCTTCTCCAGTTTGAAAAGATTTCTTAAAATCTCTTTTAAAATATCGGTGTCAACTTTGAGAGCTTATCCACGCTAATGTATTGATATATCTTACACACCAATAATGTCCTAGCCAAGAAAATACTCAAAATATGTATAACATTATTCAAAGCAATCTGGAATTTCTCTTGAAAACACAACTCCTGAGTCACCCACACTCCAGCACTTGCAGTGTGCTAATGTATCATTTTAATAAGAAATCAAAGAGCTACAAGCTGATGAAAAATAATCATACCTGCATGAAGTAACATACATGGACAGTGGAGCGTTTCTGACTTGTCCTTTCCTCTTACAATAGACACTGGTGTGGATCTAAGGAATCTGGAGGAAATGATAAATTATTTTGCTAACAATGCACCATTTTAGAAAAATAACATATGATGTAACATAGAATAAAACAACAAAATAAAAATGATCTGGAAAGAAAAACTACTACAAACTCCAATGTCAAAAGGAGCAGACAGGTTTTACGGATGAATGGGTAAGATGTATTTCTATACATATGCAAAGTCAATTGTGTAAAAGGAACTGTGACAAACCAGAAAGCTTGTCTAAAGGGGTAGACTATGCTAGCTATACATATATATGAATATCTATGTGCATAATAAACATTAGTTGATATTTATTAAATATAAACCATAAACACACACATACATGTGTAGCTACATGTATATTAAGCTAACATATGTTTATCTATATATTGTGTATATACATGATATTTGAATCATGTTGTATTTTACATGCATATACCATGAACATTTTTTTGAGAATAATTTACTACATTCATTAGCAAACTCCCAATCACACACATTGCCAGTATTCTCATTCTCTTCCATGATTTAAAAACCTCTCAGTGCATAAGATGGTTAATGTTATATCCTTGCCCAAACTACTTGTTTGAATTCCAGATTGCCATATCTGCATGGCCTATTTGAATCCTCCAGTTGGACATTTAACAAGCATTCTAAACACACAAATTCTTGATTCTGAAATTCACATTGGAATTTTTTTCTCGTTTCTTGTCACAGTGAATGTTCCCATCACTTGTGGTTTCTCAAGTGATAAACCTTAAGTAATCCTTAATAATTCTCATTTTTCTTATCTTTGAATTCAATCCAGTAACAAGTTCTGTGGGTTCCACTTTCAAAATATGCTCAGTCAAATCACTCCTCACCTTGTCTACCTCTATTATTTTAGTTTTCTCTGTGTCCTGGATAATTGCGAATAGCTTCTTAATTGCCTCATTTCTTCCATTCTGGTTTCTTCATAGTCTCTGTTTCCATACAGCAGTTAAAAATTCTTTTAAATAATAAACACATTTAAAGTACTCCACACACATGTCTAGCTACAGGATAATATTACTTGGAAAAAAAGATAAAATAATCAATAGTATACATGAATTTCATTTTCTCCTTTCCATCTCTGTGACTGCCACTAAATATGCACATTGATGTCATCACAATGATGCCCTACAGGATTCTACCATTATCTGACACATTATACTTGCTCTCTTGTCACTCGTTCATCTCATGCTTCTAGAATGAACATTCTAGAAGGGCAGGTTTTGCCTGTGTTTTCCTCTTTGTGTTCCTGCAGAAGAAAGAATTGTGGCAGACACCTAGTGATTGCTCAATAATAAATTAATGAATGGATGGACAGTTTAGTGGATGGAAGGAAAGAAGGAAGAAAGGAAGGAAGGAAGAAAGGAAGGAAGGAAGAAAAGAAAGAAAGGAAGGAAGGAAGGAAGGAAGGAAGGAAGGAAGGAAGGAAGGAAGGAAGGAAGGAAGGAAGGAAGGAAGGAAGGAAGGAAGGCGAATGAATAGCTAAGGTTTAAATCCAGGCTTGCAACCTCAAAGCTAATGTTTTTACATTAAACATCTTAACGTCTAGTGGTGCTAGATGATGATGGGTTTTCAGAGTCAAAACACAGAGCTTCAAAATCCTATTCTTTAAAAAAAATATTTCTGGATAGTTTTCAATAAGAAAGTGATATAATTCAATTCACACTGAAGAAAGATTGCTTTGGCAGCATACTGTAGAACATTTTGAAAGAAAGAGAGGCATTTAGAAATATTTGCAATAATCAAAGAGAGTGATCCTGGTGGTCTAGACTACAGTTGTGAAAATAATGAAGAAAAAATGATCAATTGGAAAGTTTTGGTTTTCAGTATGTCTACCATTCTCTGCAATAAGTACTTTTCGGTTTGGGTAATAATTAGTTAAGAGTGTTCATATAGAGTGGTGGACTACAGGTCATCCATATGTAGTTATCATAAGGGCATTGACAGAGAGGTTTTGCTTGAAGGTGTGGTTCATGGAGTCAATTGCATTGCCTGGTACATTATAACTGGAGCTATCGAAGGAGTTATCCAAGTAGACCAGGAAGACCAGAAGTATCTAGAAGAAAAATATATGAGAAAGAAAGGGAGGGAAAACTTGCATAGGAGAAAAAGGAGTGATCATCAAGTAGATAAAAATCTTCTGGTATTTCTTCAGAAAGAGCTAAAGCAACTCACTGAAGTACATAATATATTCTCAAGTAGTAGTATGTACCAAGAGACTGAATCAAACTGCACCATCATTCAAGAGAGCTAATGTGTAAAACCATCAGAATAGAATAGACGGACAAGCTGGAAAGACATAATGGGTTGATCAATATAATGTCATGCTTGGTATTAAATATGGTATATGATAAATAAGCAATAATGGATAGCAAGGTGCTGGGAAATGTCAAGTAGAGAAATGATGACAGAGGAAATAAAAGAAAGGAAAATGAATAGCATACCAAAGCTACTACCCATTCTATGTCAATCTTCCAACAGTATTCGATATTTATTTTTAAAAAATCTTGCAGCAATTTGAAATTGTGGGAGATAAAAGTTGACAAGCTTTATATAGGTTTTACTATAATTCAGTTGTCTATTGTATACACCATATTGTGTTATATGGGTAGTTCTTATGATGTTCATGATTCTGATAGTAAAATCTGCTAATTTTCAATGTTTGCTTCAGAGTACTATTGCCAGATCTCTGCATCACTAGTTTAACAATTTATAAAAGCCCTTTTTTGTGTAATTTTACCTAGGTCAAATACTCAGTATAAATATGGACTTGATAAAAATACATTTTGTTTAGAAATGGTTCACACTTACTGGGTGATTACATTATACCTGGAAATGTTTTAAGCGTTAGACAGATATCAAATAGTCCAACCCACACAGCAACTCTACAGTTTTTATTATTTTTGCCATTTTACAAATGAAGCTGAAGCAGTTTACTGGCAGAGCCAAGAGCTCTTCTTACTGCTCCTTTGTTCATTGTCCTTTCCATTATGTTGCCTCCAATATTTTGTCATGTTGGCCACTCACAAAGGATTTATTTTTTGACGATAGCTAAATCTCATACTCCACACCTTACATAGTCACGCAGAATGTCATTTCTGTCATTTTATATGGTATGGTGTTAATTTTTTATGTTGACAATAGAAGCAAATGCTATTGTTTCTTTTCTTTTTGAACCAAACAATCATAGAGAAACAACTCAATAATGAAGCACTTACATATGGATTTTAATATGAAATAAATATCAAATTGTGATCAATATTTAATCTCTTACAAATAATGGGCTTATTTCCATTTCCTGGGCAGAAAATCTCCAGAGATCTCAGCTGACAGAACCAATGACTGGGAAGAGAACATAGTAGCATGGAAATTAGCTCTTGAATGCCTAGTTTATTGGCACTAAAATCCTCTACCTTCTCAGTTCATTTCCTTGTATTTCCCTATTACCGCAATGAATTTCAAATTTTCTGCAGTTTCTTATACTATCAATACACTTTCTGGTTGAAGGGAATTTTGACTATACTTTTACTCTTAAGGAATATTGGTAATCTAGACAAAGTTTTTGTTTTTAATATTTTATGTTTAAATATATTATTGTTTAAAACCATCTCTAGTTTAAATACAAATAAAATTTGGTGTGTATTTATATTACTAAATTTTGCATGAAGACTTTAATGCCATGTATATCTGATAGACATCAGTAAAATTCTGAAATAAAAGATAAGTGTTTTGCATAATTAAGCTAGATAGTAAAGGCGAGTATTTGATTTTAATAATGAATGGATCCCAATTATTCAAATAAATAAAAATTGTGTATGGAGTAAATACATTCTTATTTTCTTATTTCTATTTTAGGAAGAAATATAAATAAATGTCCAGATGCTAGACAAATTCGCTTGCATTCACAAAAATATATCGGTAGATTTTCCATATGAATGAACGTTGCTCAGAGAAATTTTTCTCAGAAGTGCAGGACCATTTACAAGTGAAGCTGGTAGTGGAACTGGCATGTTTTGAAGTACTTGATTCAAAAGTTTAGCTAGTTGGCTCATTTTATTGTTATATTATTTTTAACTCAAAAGAGGAAGAACAAGACAGGAGTGGGCTGGATTTGATATAAGATCTATATATTCTGTATATTGACTGTGATGGTGGACATAGGAATAAGCACAGGTAAGAAAATTATACAAATCCCCACACATGTGTGTGTATGAGTACATGTAAGACTGGGACTCTAAGAAAGATTGTTAGATTGCATACATTTCAATATTGAGATTGCTATGTTATGTTAATGTTATGTTATGTTAAAGTTTGTTAAAGATTACCACTGGGAGAAATAGAAAAATGTATATATAAGGGACTTCTCTACATTATTTCTAACAACTTCATGTGAATTAACTCAATGAAGATTTCAATAAAAGGTAATTTTGCAATTTAAAAATAATAGTGAAGGTAAAAACCTATATTTAAAAATATGGTGCATATTTCAATGATCGTTTTCCTCATTAACTGTTTGTATATAAAAATTCTATGAAATTTTAAACGTGGATTTTTTTTTAACCTGACACTTGATTCTTTTCATTTTAGTTTCTAATCTCTTTTTAGTTTTCTTATTTGCATGTTCTCTATATGCTATCATATTGTCTGTGAAGTGATAACTTCTCTTCTGGCCTGGATTCTTTTCATTCCTGTTGTTGGATTGTTCTAAGTAAAACTTCTGGTACAAAATTAAACAGAAATGGTGAAGTGGATATCCTTGTCTTTACCTGATCCTAGAGGAAAAAACATCGGTTTTTCACTATTAAATATTATACTGCCTGTTGGATTGAAATATATTTGATCTTTAATATATTAGTGTAAGTTCTTTCTATTCCTATGTTGTATATAGTTGAATAATATGAAGTGCTTTTCCTTCATCTATTGATATTATCATGCAATTTTATGCTTACTTTTCTTGATGGAATTTTGACTTTTGTATATTAAAATACTCATACATAAACACCACTTGATCATGAAATATAACCTTTGTGATATATTGTTGAATCTGGTTTGCTAGGATATTGTTGAACTTTTTTGGATCAATTTCCATCAAGAATATTGGTCTATAATTTACTTTTTTAGTGCTTCCTTTAACTGGCTTTAATATTAAGGTAATACTAGCATCACAAAATTTCCAAGGGAATATTTCCCCTTCTGGTATTTTTAGGAACAATTTGAGTTAGATGGGCATAAACATATCTTTAATGATTTGAAAAGGAATGTTTGTAAACCCATCTGGCCCTGGGCTTTTGTTTTGGGGAGATATTTTATTACTGTTTCAATTTTCATGTTTACATCAGTTTATTCAACTGTTATCTTTATTCTTGTTTTATATTAATCTAGATGAAAATTTGTCCATTTCCTCAAGATTATGGAATTCATTGCTTGATAAATCATGTAGTAACCCTTATGATCCTTTGCATTTCTATCCTATTTGTGATAATTACCCCTCTTTCATTTCTGATTCCATTTATTAATATTTCCCTCTTCTTTTGTTTGTTAGTCTAGTTCAAGGTTTATCTATTTTGTAATCTTGAAGAATTAACTTTTTTCTAACAGAGTTTTTGTATAGTCTTTTTGATTTTTGTTGTAAATAATTTCATTTATAAGTGCTTCAAAGAGCATCAAACACTTCAGAATTAGCCTTTAAGGAGGTAAGGGTTCTATACAATGGGCACATATATTAAAGAATTTAGATAGCACCATAAGAGGATGGAAAGATAGTGCATATAAATAAGGAAAATCAATATAATCAAAATAACTATCTACCTAAAGCTATAAATAAATTCAATACAATTCTCATAAAATACCAACAATATTGTTTTATGAAATTGAACAAAATATTTAAATTTATATGGATTCATAAATGACATTGAGGAGAAAAAGCAATGTTGAGGAAAAAAAAAGAAAGAAATATAGCCATCGTATTACCTGACTTTACAGTAAAAAGCAATCATAGAATGAAGTTGGATTACTTTTTAACTCCATGCACAAAAATAAATTACAAGTGGGTTAAAGATTTAAAGATCTGCAGCGATGAAACATATAAAAAATATTGGTTATATGTTCCATGATATCAAAGATAAAGATATTTTTGGAGACTTGACCTCTAAGGCCAGGGAAATAAAAGCAATAATAAACAATTAGAATTTTACCCACACACCCAAAAATGTAGGCTAATAAGATATCCTACTAGAAGGGAGAAATTTTTTACAAATCACATTAAAAAGAAGGTGTTAAAAGCAAAGATGTAAACATTATGAGTTTACATAATTTAATAAAGGAAAACAAACAACCTAATTAATAAATTGGAAGCATATATAATCAAACTATTCATCAAAGAGGATATCCAGTAACCACGTGAGAAAATGTTTCCTGTCCTTTCCAACACGAAAGTTAAAATTACAATGAGATATCATCTTACACATGAGGAGAGTGATACATAGTCAAAAGACACTGTCCTCCTACCCCCGCATTCCCCCAGCCACCCGTTCCCCCTGCAAGCAAGCAAGTGCTGCAGAGGTTGTGGAGGAAAAGAAGCAACCCTGTTACATAGTTGGAAATAATGTACAATGGGATAGTCATATTGTAAAGCAATCTGGATTTACATCAAAAAGCAAAAAAGGAAAATAATCTATGAACCATATGACCAAATATCCCACCTTTGGGCATCTCTCTAAAGAATATGAAACCATCAGCTTTGAAATCTATATTCTCTACAATGTCTGTTGCAGCATTGTTTGTAAGAAGGACATGAAAGCAACCTAAATATCTATTTATAGAAGATTGGATCAAGATGAAATGTTGCCGTTCATAGCAAAATGATAAGGACTTAAGGGTATTTGTTTAGGAAAACAAGTCAGACTAACAAATATTGGATATTTAGATAGTGATAATGCACGAATTAAAAAACATAAAACCCAGTAGATATTAATAAACTAAGTGAGGTTTCTGAGGTTAAGAGGGGGAGCGAAAAAAGCACCTAAGAGATAAAAAAAGGGGGGGGGCAAATGATCTATGCTGAAGATACTTTGATTTCTGACACTCCTGATGAATAAAAGTATCTAGTAAAAATTGTTATGTATTGAATTTATTTTGAAGCCCACTGTGTTCACCTATTGAAAAAATACCATATATTTGTATAGTTAGCTTACATTTGGCAACTTTCTTACTCTCTTTTAGGGCACCCTAACTTGTGAATTTCTTCATATATGTACTTGTGAGAGCATGTGATTGACAAAAGCTACAGTCAAGTTTTATTTCTAGCAGGTACCTGGTAAGATTATGTTTGGTTATGAAGCTTCAAATACAATGTTTTATTGTAGCTGAAAAGGGATAAATTGATTTTCATTCATGAAAACTACTATTATCTTCAAAATTTTAAGAGATTAACAGCAATATGCAAATTAGTTTGTGAAATAATAGGAAAAGGAAGAAGGGAAGGCAGGGGAGAAAAGGAGGGAAATAGCACAAGCATTTATTTTATCTAACATTAATGTGAGTTCTTTGATTATATAATAGTCTTAGAAAATTGTGACATTATCTCCATTTTATAGGTGAGAAAACTGACACCAGGCAAAATATAATTATGCAAAGACCAAATACATAGTAAGAGCCAATACTTGAGTTAAAAGTAAGATTGATTTCTTTTGGTCTTTGGCTGTCTTCAATGGTTTCAAATCTTAACATAAATCTCTCTTTCCTTGAAAGGTAAGGTTGCATTAGCTAGTTAAAATGTCATGAATCTCAGCTTTGGTTAGAATTACATCAACAGAGCTGATAACGTGATCACTTCTTGAGAATCTGTAGAACTTTAGATGCGCTTTCATGAGAGTTTTGGAAATTTTTATGGTCAGAGGAAGAAAGTGAAAAATAGAAATCACAGTTTATAACATTTCTTGTAGTAATGGAGAGGAAAAACAACAAACAAACAATAGAAATGGTTTATATTTAGTTTATTCAACAGTTTTTAATTATTGTTATGCATTAGCTATATAGTTGGGTGTTAATGAGATCAAATACATAAATTCACAAGTTTGATTTATTCATTACAGGCATTTATTAAGCATTACTTTATGCAGATCAGTATTCTGAAAACTAGCAGAAACATGGAAATATGTAAATTGCAGTCCTAGCCCTCAAGGAGCTCAAAATCTTTTGATAAAAAAATCAGGCAAGCCAGCATGTGCTAAAATCCAAATAAATGGAAAAATAAAATATTTTATTAGAGGAGTAGAGGAATAAAAATGTAATTTTGAAAGTTGTCTCTGTTTAAGATACTTAGCTAGTTTTAATAATGAATAATTTACTAACAAACTCAAAATACTACTAGTAATATCTCAGATAAGGCTTGATTCAGTAGCTTGACAGTATTATTCATCAAGGAGCAACTTTATTTCTCCAGTTTTCTTCGTCATGTGCCCAATTTACTCTAATTCTAACCTTGTGATAATAAAATAGTTGTAAATAACCATAGTCAGATGATGGGAATGAGAGAATAAGTGATCGACTAAATATCTTATGCAAATACCATCTAAAATCTTGAAGTTCTTTCTAACTAAACTGCTGAATTTCTATATTGATCCTTGGCTAATCTCTCTGGTCAGGGTGATTCCACATATTATTATAAAGTTTCAGCTTTGATTCTCATGAGCATTTGTGCATGACCCAAGTTCTCTAAGAGACCCCAATGGGGCTGAATTACTCAGAGCATTAACTTGTTAGAGTCCAGTCTTAGAGGAGTTGCACAGTCTTAATTTCATTCAAAGCATGTGGCTCCCAGAAAATGAGTGCAGTGTAAGGAAATGTTAGGGAGCAACCAACTCCATCCACTCTGGTCAATACCATGCATTCATATACAATCTACTGACCATATAAAAGTCTTCTTGGAAGAGATGACAAAGAATAAGGAATAAATATTAAGGCAATTTATTTGATTTGCCTTTAGGAGACTTTTAATAATCCTTTACTAAATTATGGAATCATTATATTCAATTTAGAGAAGAAATGAAATGTCAGCTATTTGAGTTCCAGATTGTCACTCAGTTTCAGAGAAACCTATTTGTGGAAGTAAAGTTGTTGTGGCTTCTACTTTATCAAGAATCTCCCTATTCTTTCCATATCTTATAAAATTTTACAACATTCCTCTCTGAGTTCTTTATTTTTAATTGTAATCAGAAAGTTAAATGAAAAGGTAATCACTTTACGAATTTATTTCACTGACCACTATCCTTAAATATAAGACTGGATTTCAGAAAACACTAAAGCATATATTTATCCTCTCCCCTCCACTTCTGCCCACCAAAGCAAATATTTAGTGATTAGTAAAAGTTTTATTTTTGTTTGTGTTTCTCATTTTACTGAATGGAGAGAAGAGAAATGGATTCTTGAGTTTTCAGATCTTTAACTTACCACTGTCATTTCATTTTCCTTCTCTGTTGTTTAGAAATCCAGATAATTAACTTTTATTTGCATTTTCTTCTTGCTCTTTACTTCAACCCCCAAGAAATACTGACCCTTTCTTCTGTTACTTTCAAAATTCGCTTCTTAGTTTTCTCTTGGTATTTAAAACTGGGTACTGTCTACAATGATTTCAAATGCTCTGTTGAATACTCATTTTTATGTAATGAGTTTAAGATTTTGGTTGCCTTCAAATCGACTAAAGCTGTATGTTTCCTCTACAAGGACCATTTCTTTGCAGATGGCTTTCTTAGAGGAATCAGACTCAATGTATTTCGATCTTCACCTTCTATCTCTCTGACCATAAATTTATCTACCATCTGTTCCTCTCCCACTGAACCCATTCTTCCTCTCTATTCAACACTAAATGATTTGATCCCTTTGACTTTACCCTTCTCAGTTACCCCTCCTTGGTATAAGCCTCTAAGCTGAAAATCCAGCACTGTTCTTAAATACCTAGCTTTCTAAGCAATGCATTTCCACAGTTTAAATCCTTACATTGAAATCAATTCCATTGCACCATTTCCTACCTCATTTTTCTTAACTGACATCTGAACTGCTTGACTTAGTACGTTTCTGCTCAAAAGGTTATATGATTCGTCACTCCCCCAAATAATCTTAGCTACCATTAATTAGTCATTCATGGGTAGCATGCTACCCATATTAGTGATAATCCTGACAATAATCTGTCATCTAAGTATCAAAGTAAGGGAGAAGCTTCAGACCTTGCTTAGTGGTCTAGTTCTAGAAAAGAGAGCAACTGAGAATCAGTCACAGGTTTATTCCTCTGTCCCACAGGGGGAAACTTTGGCTGGCCTTTTAAGGTTTTCTCACATGTTTCTGATTTTCAGTTTCTTTTTCACTGTTCTACAATATGAATAACATATTCTAGTAAAACTATTTTAATTACCAGCCCATGGACACATCAGTTATTTTTACCCTATAAATGTCACCGTTTCTCCTTAACAAAGCAGTATGTGTATCTACATATTTATTCAAGTTTTTCTCACTAAGGAATTATTCAATTTCCACCTTCACAAAGCTTTCTATGTTCACTCAAGCATACAGTGGAGTTTCTCTATTCTGAATTCTTATGGCATTTTTCTGTTTGAATTTCCTGAAAATTTATCATATAGATTTTATGACTGATTAATTTGTTACATGTATGTATGGATTCATTCTCAATTATATAAGATTTCTGAAGAATGGGTCTAAGTCATATGATTCTTTATGTCCCATACACAGTGCTAAGTACATACAATGGGTATTATTAACACTTGAATAAAGTAAACAAAGTAAAGTTTGGTTCTAAGGTGATAAACCCCAATTCAACACTTCTATCATATTAGCTGTATTATATTTTGTTTAAACTACATTGCACAGTGACAAAATAATAGAATAAAAAGCAAGCATACAAGTTAATTTTATTAAGCTTTCTTATGAGCTTGACCAAGTGTTTGTGCTCTAGAATAAACAAAATTTGGTTTTAAATCCAAGCTTATTTGAAATATGAGGATGAATGAATTTCTTAGCCATTTTCTAAGACTCAGATCTTCATCTTTAAAATGAAGATTATCACACTGCATACAATATGGATTTGTTCTGAAGATTACAGCAAAGTATTTAGCACTCTTCTGATCACTTAGTATGTGCTCCAAAAATATCAACTATTACTCCAATGGACTATTATTATATGACTAGATGGTTCCATAGATACTGATCAACAATCTCCACTGGATCCCTGTGCATGATACCAAAGCATGACAATTACTGTTACGTAAAATCCAACATATACCCTTTGAAGTAGGCAAATTTCAAAGACTTAAAAGTTTCATTATATAAAACAAAGAGGACTAGCCAATGAGAAGCATCTTTCTTATACTAAGTCCCTTTCCTCACTGCAGAGATGCCAGATAGCAGATGAGGATTCTCTATGGATGTGATTTCTCCCTGCTATTTCCATGTGTGATTAGTACCATTGCTCTCTATTGATAAGCTTTCTTGTCTTGCATTTCCCCCTGCTCAGTGACTATTCTTAACTACATAGTATACTTCATCTTTCAGTTGCCTTTGTTTTCAATAAGAAATGACTTCTATGTTCTGTTCAGGAGCTGATATTTGCTTGCTTCTGTGACCATGCACGAGTTTTCCCTGCAGAACCTATAGATTTAAAAATAGGGTTGGGTACAGTGGTGAATGCCTGTAGTCCAAGTGCTGGGAGGCAAGAGGCCTGGGATTGCTTGAGTTCAAGGGCTCAAGACTACCCTAGTGAGACCTGGTCTCAAACAAATAAATAAATATAATAATAATAATAATAATAATAATAATAACTAGTTAAAACCCCTTATTCTCCCAAGACCAACCTCTATTTCATATGCCCATCAAAACCCTAGATTGTTACCAGTGCTTCTTACAATTGACTATAGATCAGAGGTTCCTAGGACACTTTCAATTAATTTGCTAGGATGGCTCACAGAACTAGAAAGCTCACTCACTAAACCACTAATTTATTACAAAGTATATATTACAGGAACAACTGGATGCAAGAGTTGCATAAGGCAAGGTATGGGGAAAAGGCATGGAGCTTCCATATCCTCTCCAAGTATACGGTTCTTTCCAAATCTCTGCAAGTCCAACCATCAGGAAGCTCTCTAATGTCCATTCCTCTTGGGTTTCTATGGAAGTTCGTTATATGAACAGAACTGACCAACTCATTGACTAACCACAATTGAACTCAATCTCTAGCCCTCTCCCTTCCCAATATATCATTTTGGTTTTCTTGGCAACAAGCCCACTATTAGGACTTTTCCATAAGATATCTTCATTAGCATAACAGGGAATATTTTATCATTCATTGAGTTTAGAAAATGTCACACCTTTTGGGAGCTATGGGTAAAGACCAATATATAAGAATATATATGCCCGTGGCCCAGGAGGGGGCCTGGGCGCTCCGGACTCCCTAGCCAGCGGGGTGCGAGGAGCGTCTGGCCACACCTGGGTGAGCTCCCCAGTGGGAGAACAGGGTGGGGGGCGGTTCCCCACCCGACAAGCCGGCCTGGGTGGCACCGTGAAGCCCCCAGCCCCCGGAAGCCGGGGCGCATGGAGGGACCAGTGGTCCCAGGTCAGCCTGCCTCCCCACCCGGACCTGCCGGACGGGCAAGCGGGGGGAGGGGGGGGCGCGGCAGACGGGGGCCCCTCCATATCTCTTTTACTCCAGCTAAACTTCAGAGCAACCAGAATAGATGCAACAGCAACTCCAACATAGAACGGGTGAGGGACCAGGCAAAAGTCCAGCCCATAGACCAGAGCTGGACACAGCAGATGGACAACCAAATGAACCAGTACAATAAGACCAGAAAAACAACCATAGAGACACGATGTCATCAGGCGCACTTCTACACTGGCTGGGCCCAAAACTCGGGATTTCAATGTGGAGATATATTCAAGGAGAACAACACACCCTCCCCTCATCAAGGGAGAAGAGAGGATGACCAAAGAGGAGATAATGGGCCCCACACCAAAACTGCCAAAGGAAGCAGAGGAGATAACCTTCAAAGGCCACTCGCAGAAGCCTGAACTCATGGGCCGGGCACAGTGGCCTGTGCCTGTAAGCTTCAGCCTAGGAAGCTAGGGATCGCGGTTCGAGTCCCACCTGGGTCCCATAGCGAGACCTAGTTCCAAAAACATAGCTGGGCGTGATGGCGCGCGCCTGTAATCCCAGCTACCTGGGAAGCTGAGGCTGGGAATTGCCTGAGTCTGTAGTACCCTGGGCAACGAGAGCCTGCGGTTCCACGGGCAAATATAGCAAGACCTAGTCTCAAAGCTTGAACTCAAAGAAATTTCTTGACTAACACCGGCAGGAGACAAGACCCCCAAAGTCCGACACCAGACCCATAAGGAAAAGCAGCAAAGCAAAGGAGATGGGACTGGATTGGAGAGGAAGGCCTACAGCAAGAAAACATGGACAGATCACAAACGAATATAACCTGGCCACCCAACACAATCTTAAGACTGAAAATCTAACAGCAAGGTGCACCTGGACCCAATAACGCAGTCCCTCACCCAGAGAAAAGACACTAACATAGGAAAGAGACTAATGGACTCAGCACAGCTAATAAATAACAAAGAGTGGGGTGTGAGAGAATGGAGGGAGCACCGGAGGGAAGGGGGGAAATTATATAACAGAGTGGTTGTAACCCAAAGAACAAAATAAAATTATATTAAAAAAAAGAAATAAAAAAGACAACAGCTGACAAAAAAAAGAATATATATATATATTCTCTTATAAACACAATATCATAGTGCTAAATAGCACATTCCTTTTTCTTAAGACTTCAGTTGATAATCTGTAATCATAAAAACTGAGGAATTTTCAGGGACTCAAAACCATAGAGAATGAAGTAACCCATTTTGCACATTTTAAAAAGGATTTGGTCATCTGCTTGCACAAAAGCTGAAAAAACAAACATTCGATTGTGGTGGTGGACTATAGGTGATTTTGTGCACTACAGTAGTAATGCTTGATGGCAGTATCCAAATATTCCCTCAATTAAAAATAAATTATAAAAATAAGAAAAAAGAAAACATACTCAGAGTGAAATCATACTCTTAGAGTGAAATCTTTAGTTGATGGAGGAGGGGGAAGGAGCAGAGAGAGAGTGAGAGGGAGAGTGAGAAAGAGAGAAGCAGAGAGAGAGAGTTCAAATAATAAGATTTTCAATCAAACTAAAAAAGGTTCCTATCCCTTCATGGGCAAATGCCCAGATTAATATACCCAACACAAAGATGGGTGGCTATGGCTAGAGAATTTGCCACTATTCTAAGGCACTTTCCAATGGGGAACCACAAAAAAGATGTTGTACAGGCAAGTCTAGGGGAACTGGGACAGAAGAGACACAGAATCCAAAATGCACCATATAATCCACCACAAGTTCAAGAAAATGGTTACCATTGTCTCTGCTATGAACCAGAAACAACTTTCCCATGTGTCTCTCATGCACATGTCTCTTCCCCCAAGCATTTTTCATTCTCATGTCTCTCCTCCACAAGTCTTCCTTTGCTCCAACTCAGTTCATATACCTACCTCACACCTTCCTACTTACTCTTATTCAGCATGACAGGCTGAGAATTGTAGATCCAAAGCGATAGCATGTAAATGGAAGTAGGGGAAATGTTGCTTCTTCATTGTATTGTGATGTTCCTACCCTTCTATAGAGATGTATCCGTAGCAAATTTTCAAATCTTTCCTACTTGGAAAGTAGAACTCTCCAAGTTTCTTTAGACTCAGTCCATCAACAAATATCTATTAAGTGCCAACAATTTCTTTACAGAAAACTAGCACCTCTGTTTTATGTTCTAAAGGCATTCAGTTTACGTAGTAAAAGAGTGCTCATATTTCCTCATTTTCAGCTCATTCATATGTCTCCTTAGGCAGTAAGTTCTAAGTTTCTTCAAACTCAACCAAATACTGGTGACCTTCCAAGTATTTCAAAGATGGGTCTTTACCTCAAGATATGTTTCCTTTCTTGTCCTGTACCAACAAGCGATTCTTTGACTCTAGGTTCATTTGCTTAAGCAGTAAATAGGATTGTCAGACTCATGTATCTTGATGATAAGCAGCATCTAAAATAAAGCTGAAAGCTCATCAGTTCCGATTGCCCAGAGAGGCTGTTTTATCTCTCCTAAATCTATTTAAGGAGGTTAGAGATCATAGCTTTGAATTCTTAGTCTAAATAAACAAGATTATTTATTACCCTCATTGGAATATGGCAGTGGTGTCTCCTGGAAATTTTGGAATCATTTCCCTGATCTGTTGAAGTGATATTAAATGCACATGATTTCAAAAAAAAATACAAAATAAATCAATCTGACCAAATAAATGAGCAAAAATATTTTTAAATGGATTTGGAATCAAGTGTGAACTATACAATCTACTCTTTATACTATATGAACTTTTTTTGGTAAATTGAAAATTATTTAAAAACATAAGGATTATTTTAAAAGTGTTTTCTGGTGAAGAAAGTAACAGGAGAACAGATATCATTTATCTCTTATTTCAGTCTTTCTGCTGCTTTAGATCCTTTTCTTACTACAAAGCCATTGAATAGGAACACAAAATCTTATTCGTTATATAAACTTCATAATAGGATGTTTTTGTGTTTGCTTTTTCAGTCCTTTTGCTTGATTTGTTGAGAGTCAAGCAGATTAAAAAGTCTTTCTAACCTTCATGCTAAAGAAGACTTAAGTGCATTGACATAATCTGTTGTCTTTCATCTATAATCATAAGGCTGACATACTGTCAATAGCACTCAATGTAGAGCTGGAGCAGAGGTGACTGGTTGATGCTGTGCTATCTCTAAAGAGCCAGAGAAGGTATCATGAGAAGATGGGTCTAAATTTGTAACTAGGACTAAATCTGGTTCTTGTACTCCTGTAAGACTGTCAATATAGTATTAGAGGCAAACTAAGCACATGGTATGAAATTCTTCTTACCTTTGGTCATGTTAACCAGGAACCAAATTATGACTAAATCTGCCAGTAATGGCACAAAAATGTGCTCATTAATCCAATAGTTTCAAAACAGTGTATGTATGCGTGCACCCTAAGAGGTCAGCAGAAAAATCTCTTGAGGCTAAAAAAAATAAAACATTAAAATGTGTGTGTGTGTGTGTGTGTGTGTGTGTATTTATAACATGGCACTAAGCAATGAAAGATCACTGAGATTTCTCAAACATTTGAGTACTTTGGTAAATATCAAATAAGTGAGGTATCTTGTCACTGTAACAGATTGCTTCAGATTGTCTCAAGCTTCCTGCTTGGCATTAAGTTGATGGGAAAGCATGCCAACAAGGAAACAATAAGGCAAGTTTAATAATTAGCTGAAAACCTTGATGCATGGAACTGAGAGCATATAGATTAAAAAGTCAAAAAAAATTGTTTGAAGAAATGTAGTGTTAAAGAAGCCATTAGCCAAGATTAACAAGACCTTAAAATGACCTTCGGGTGACCTTAAGTGACCTTTGTTGGTAATGGAATCTGCACAGGCCACAAAGAGAGACATTCCCCAATTACCGTGTTAGATATTGCTGTGGGGGGAGAATTGTTAAGGAAGAAACTACCAGAAAGGAGCCAAGTGTCACACGAAGAAGAACCAGGTAGAAAACAAGAAACCACCTCTTCTCTTGTGTAGTCACCCTTCACAGCTCCCACTCAGAAAGACTTTATAATTTCTCAGAGTCATTGATTTTTCTTGTACCTATTCTTTGTTTATCAGACTGATAGTTTTTATTGGAGTTACACTGGGGACAAAGACATGTATAACTGGACTTGAGTCAAGCTACATGATTAGCCAGGCCCAGTGTAGAATAGAAATGTCCCTTGTCTAATAACTAAAGAAAAAATGCCATTAAAAATGCAAAAATACATAGACTTGTCCTTTATTTTCACTTAAGGTGTTTCATATTTGTTACTAAATGTCATTCTAAATAAATATTAATTCAACTGCTCATCTTTATATTATGCAATGCGAGTTTTAAATGCCAGTACATTAATATTTAATAAATATGAAATTGCCCAAATTACACAATTTTTATTTTGTGGCTTATAGATAAGTAAGAATTTTGTTCGTACTGGAACAGTCAAAATGCTGCACACATTGAATTCAGTTGTTTTTCCTTTGCTTCTTGATGTACGATTTTCAATACTGTTGCTTGTTAACTCACTGATGAGTAAGGAAAGATTGAAGAGAAACTATGGTCACTTTATTTTTCCTTTTCTTGGATGACTGTATTTATTTATTTTTGTTTCACCTCTTCTATGACATTTTAATATAAGTCATTGGCTAATAAAAAATAGCTCAAGGTTAAAAGGACATAATGGAGTTTCTTATTCTTGTGTGTCCTTTGGAATGCCTTTGCCTTTTTTCTATATATGAAGGAAGTTTTTGGTTCAGATGGAAAGCACAATCCCTCAAGGTTATCAAGCTCTACTTACACAGTCATAGGTATAACAAGCTTCCCTTGGACTCACTCTGAATCTTGCACAACTTCTCAGCATCATTGTTCCACCAGAATTTTAGGCTAATGGGGCAATGTAAACACCACTTCTCACTGGGTATGGGAGCAAAGAATAAGGACACACATGGTTATTGCACAACAATATGCACAAGATATAAGTGTTGCATATTTATGTCCTTGGTTTGTGTGTGTGCTCCATTATCCCATTAGATTTCACTTACAAACACAAGTTCAAAGGTAAAATTATTAGTAATTTCTGGACAGTGATTATAGAGCATTTGCTAACTACAGGGAACCATCTCAAGTTTGAGCCTGGCAACTACTGGTCATATATACACCCATGAGGCCAGTCCTGACTGAACCTTAGAGAGGCACAACAGACTTAAGGTGAAGATGATGGATTCTGAGCTAATTCAGAGCCTGGATGAGGCCTGAATAGGTTGGTAAGAAGATGGAACAAGTTCCTTGCGTGGGAAGAACAAAATGAATTTTTGGTGAGTGTTTGAATAAAAAACTACTATATTCACCAAAATCTTTTTCTTTTTTTTCTTCAGGCACAGTTTGACTGTATTCCACAGGTTCCCTTGAAGTATGTCCAACGATTGAGCTGTGTCTCTGTCTCCAATAGAGTGTGGGCAGAGGAGGTGCAGAGCAGATCTGTACTTGGTCCATAGAAACTGTCCTCATGATCTTCTGCTCCTCTCCTCTGTCTGCTCCATCGAAGCAGTGGAATGAACAGAGAACTCCAACTCCAACCGCACACCACAAAGGAATGATTGAGCAAGTTTGGAAGCTCCCTAATTCTCATCAAACACTTAGAGCAATAGACAAACTTCTAATGCCTCAAGTCACCATGAAATCTGGGCATAGTGCCACATTTTAAAGTGTCTACCACTTTGACTTTTGCCCATTTTGATCTCTTCTGAATAGAAGAACTTCTACCCTCATAAGAAGCTGTTTTTAACTCAGGGTCTCATCATGGGGACTTTAGTGGAAACAAATCAGGTTAAGAGTGTCAGCTGACCTTGGAGACTGGACAGACGTGGGATAACTCAGGGATGTGAAGGAGATTTTGGTGGTATCATTGGATGTGGGGAGGCGACTGGTTGACTACAAAATCAGGGGATAGTCTCAGCATGGGTGATTATGTTAAACAGCTATCACTTTAAAATTATTGTACCACAGTGACTGGGCGTGATGGGAGGGGACAGTAACATTTCTTAAAGATGAATGTTTTTTCTCTGAGAGGCCTGTAGTAATAATTAAGTAGCATCCCTCCATCATCCGTTATTCTTTATCAGGCTATCTTGGTTATTTCCTTTATGAAATATAATACATATTTTAATTACTCATTTATTTGCTGAATTAATTCTTCATCATTTCACACTGTATAATGTGTTTCATCAGGTCAGTTTTGTCAGTTTTATTAGGCCCTGTTTCTAATAAGAGAGTTTGGCACTGAGCGAGTGAATACATGAATAAATACATAAACATGTGCATAAACACCATTCACCTACAGGACATTTAACAATTTAGACACTCATCCATTGGTTCCTGCCTCTCCCCTTGGTAACAGAGAACAGCTGGCTTCTGTCCCAGTGTGGTCTTGCCTGTCTTGTCCCAGCGTCTTCTGGCTGGACTCTAACATGTCTCACCCACAGTTTAGATCTTTACTGTTTGGCTGTCATTTTGACCTTTGCCTGACTCCTCCTCAGCATCTGTGTAGGTAAGATTCCTTAGGACTTCTTCCTTTTGATTTTGATGCTTTGTCTTTAATACTTGTGCCTGTCTTTTTCATCACTCTCTGGTTTATCTCCAGACTTAGGATTTACCTTTTTGTTAGCAGTAGATCAGACACGTTTCATGCCCACTTCAGGATCAGATTTACCATTTTCAATCTAAATGAGCCTGAACAGCAGCTGTCTGAGTTCTGTCTCTGTGGATTTCCTTAGCATTCAACACAAATCAGCTTATTTGTGTTTAGCTCACCAACTAGTCTTAATGTGGTTTGCATCAAACATACACTTTTTAAAATAAAACGGAACTCTTTACATAAAAAAGGAAATGAATTTAATTAAAATATTAATCATGCTGAAAATAAAAGGTGGTACTAGCAATTAGATGTTAATCTTAAAGAAGGGATTTGGGGTTAGAGAATGTATACTCTACCTCCTATACACAAAATTCCCAATATACTTGCCAGACATATAGCCATTCTCTAAGATACACTAGACATATTACTTTATGGGTTGCTTGGTTATTGTGATTAAAACTTAATAACTTGATATATATTGAGGTAGTAGACCATGCCACTAAGTTTATCCCTTGTTAGCAGCCTGGGCTGGCTCTTCAAAAAATTATATTCTAAAGTCTCTCATAGTTACATTTCATTTCAGTAGTGACAGCACTGAAGTGGCTGAGTGAATGAACTGTCGGCATATAAAATCATTTCAAGTGAAAGATTTCAAAATCCTCCCAGCTGTTATTCTAGAAGACAAAACACCAAGGCCTCATATATTTCCTTCCTCACTGACCTCTCACCAAGCCATGTGACAACACATTGAGGTACAATGAAGTTGGTTACTCAGAAGTCGTTTCCTCAAGCATTCTATTCTTTGACTAAATTGTGGCTAATTGGACTTGACAGTCCCATGGACTTTAAGGGAACTGGATGTAATGGGGGAAAGCCTTGGAGTTTTGAAATGAATGGCCACATGCAGTGGCCATTTTCAATGCAGAACAGTGGAAAAGTTACTATGTGTCTGTTTTGAGACAAGCACATTGCTACTGCTGATAGTTTGTAGTTTTTTTTATTATATTTAAAAATATTAACTTGAGCTGGTTACCATGGAAATGATTATGATGTCACAGAGGATGATGACTTCTCATAATCTATAAGCAGCAAGAGCAGATGTGCTTGTAAAAAACAAAGATCTTGTTTTCATACAAATGTTCTCAGAATAAAACACAAAAGAAGAAAAAAAAGACCCAGAGCACATAATGCAAAGAAAAAGAATTGCCTCTAAATAGAATGTTTTACAAAGTTTTCCATAAAGCCTCAGCTGCTCCTCAACCAGCTTGAACATGGATAGCAGACGTGAAATTACAGTACTCACAAAATTAGTATTCAGGTTACACAATCTCTCCGTTCAAAGGCTTCAAGCATACTTTATGAATGCACAATTATAGGAGCAGGTAATGAGAGAGATTCTGATTTTTCTTCTTATTGTTGTTGCACTTAGATAAAGTCTATATAAAAATTGCTTTATTCAAAATAAATGTAAGCAACACTTAATTAATTCCATTGAAAAACTTTTGGTTTTTATTATAGGCTACATTGGTTAATTTTTCTAAAACACACATTATTCATCCATGGATAGGCAGTAACATATCAACTTGTAGTGAAGAAGCTTAGCTTAGTAACAATTAATAATCTGCAAGCTATAGTAAATTTTTACAATTTTCATATTTCACATCATAATTAATTTTACTTCAATTATTACAGGTATTTAAAGAGTTTATGACTATGACCTCCTGAAATTCAGAGATAGGATAAACAATATATCAAATGAATGAACTGTTTCAATACAGTTATTCCATTACATCACTTTGAATTTAATTCTCTAACCTGATGGTCATTGACACATTCTTAAGTTAATTCTTCAGATTCTTAAATATATCCCCTGGAAACTTCAAATATTTGAGTTAAAGTTTAAAAAATAAAAGTAAATTATGATAAAATTCTCAGTATCTGAAGCAGAAACTATTCAACTTGCAAGATGAATTTGCCTATAATACTTATACTGCAAGGTGAGAGATTTGAACTACCAACTCCCAAAATGTATTGCCATTAAGAAATCTACTATAAAACTGTATTTTAAATGAAAACATAATTGATTAAACTGAAGTACAATAGGCTGGAACTCTGTATTAATAAATAAAATTATATATTTTTAATTTTACATTTATGTCCAAACTAATTTTTCATTTTCATTCAAATGGAAATTCAATTTCTCAATTTCATTGAGAAAAACACATTACTAGAATCATATAAAACAGCAATAGAGAAAAGTGAAAATTAAAAGTTCACTATGTTCCCTAGTCTAAGTTGAGAGAAATTGAGAATAAGTAACAGGTGTTCCTGAAAGCTAGACTTTAATCCTAGTTTTAGTTCTGTGATGAAGTTGAAGTCATATACTATTTTAAGACATTAGCTCACTTTTTAAAAAGTACATAATATGAATACAGTATTCTAAACGGACACCAATGTTTGTGTATAGTGAGAGTTCAAATACCGTACATTTTAGGGAAGAGGGCTAAAAACACTTGAAACAGACTTTTGTACACTCTCTTAAGATTTAGGAGACACAATAGAGATTTATTTAGTAACAACTAAAGGCAATAAAAGTTCAATCTGGCCAAAGTGCAAAAGCTTCAATTGAAGAATGTGGATGTGAAAATAGAAAAAGGACTTTATGATAAAAATACTTTTAATGAATGACTAGGCAGCATTGCATATCTTTTATAATAATTTATTGACAAAGGATTCCATCTTGATAATTTCTATTAAGAAAGAAAGTACCAAGTCTATGTAACTCACTGTATTAGGAAATAAGTACTTCATTAAAAAATACTGATTCAATCTTCTCTCAAATTAGGAATAAACATTCATAATAAACATGAAAAGGTATTTTGTATTATGAGCTAAATGATAATGACGTAGATAGATGATTAATAACCTGAATGAAATGATAATGTCTTTATTTATGACATATGGTCACAACATAAGACACAGGCAGAATGTAGTTTAATCATTGAGTAGAACTAAAGCTGCTTATTAATCCAATGTAACAGAATGTATAGTTCTTTTATATGTCTTTGTATATAAGACTTTCATTAAAAAATGCTTAAGTCAATTAAAAATGTTTAAAGACTTACAGATGGGGCAAACAAACAAAAACTGAGTAGTTTTTGTCTTTAGGGGAGATAATTTTGTAAATTGTAACTGTTACTATCTACATGTGTGGCTAGTATAAGTTATTTGCCACCATATGAGGTTTTCCTAGGCAGTAACACAGATGCTCTAATTTCTAGTTGGCTGAGGTTTGTATTAAAAAAATAATCTGAATCTGACATATTTCATTAGGGAGATTTCAATTTGAACAGCAAGCATAACAAGTGTGCATTCTGTTCCATGTGGCAGAAAATATTTTTTATTTTTCTTTAAAAAATGAAAAAAAGATAAAATATAACAGAAAGGAAATCAATAGAAAAATAAGGTATGGAACAATGTCCAACTTTTATGTTACTGAAATGATTAACTGCAGTCACATTAAAAATGTCCTTTGCAAAGCTGCAATTCAGAATATTTGCTTAATTTATAAATGAAACATGTATCATCTTTATTAGGGCTGTTTGCAGCCTGCTACTGAAATATTAACTATTTTAACCCTTATTTAAAACTAGTTTTCTGAGATTAGGTCTATTATTACTATTCACTATTAACAGATAAGGAAGCTAAAAAATAAACAGTTACTTATTATGTGACATATTCAATGGTAAAGCTGGGATTTAACCTTGGGTTTACTGCACAAAAAATTCTTGAACACCGTACCACCACAATGACGCTTTTATTGGTATCAGTAGGGTCAAATTCCTCTCGGAGAAGTGAACTTGGAAATTTTGTGTGTGTTTGGGCTGATGAGTTCATAGTTTCCTAGACAATTACAGCTATATAACCTGTAGTGTGTTTCCTCTTTTGCCTGGTTGCTTTGAGTTTAGAAGTAACCTTTGTTGCTTATTGTGGTTTTTTGAATAACCATAATTGCTTGATATTTTTCTTTCCCCTTTGCATGTTATTTTCTGTTACACCTGTTTTTTTTTTTTTTTTTTAACTTACTGTTCTACAAATTTACTAAGTTCAAATTGTTTTAGAAAGCTCTCAGGAACCAATCAATAACAACCTCTAACAGTAACCCCAAATCAGTTTTGACTAAAACTCCTTCCTGTTTTACAATTTATAAATCCAAAAAGTGACCAGACTTTACTATCAGTCATTTATGATGTGACATGAATAAACTAAACTGAAAAGTCACTTGGAATAAGAGATCTTAGTTTCTTTTAATATTTAACAATAAAGACACTTTTTATTAAATTTGGCGTTTTCAAAACAATTAGTTACATGACAAGAAGCACTGGTTCCTAGGCCCACTTTACATAGTGGAGATGAGAATAATGCTGATACTCTTGACCTTATCATCCCATGTAAAATCATTTTACTTTTCATCAAAGGTAGACTTTAATGGTAGAGAATGAAAGACTGGAACTAGATCTGACATGACTTGCCTCTATCTGAGCTCTACCAGACTAACAAAGAGAAATCACTTAAATTCTATGGGCTAGATATTTTGATTAAAATATATTTATTGTATAACTCCATCTCTCCTTCTTGCTGGAACTTGATAATTTTCTAGCATTTATTTTCTATATGAAGAAATAAGAACCAGAGAAAAGGAGTAAATCAATCAGGGTAAAACAGCAGAAACTTTTAAGAAATCAAACATTCAAACATTATACTTTGCCTCTTAACCCACAGGCTATTGCTACTCTGAAAGCACTATCCTCTTTTCCCATTCATTACATCCTTTACTTCATAAACAAATGTAAGTTAATAAGACAACTTGACATCACATTGTTTTTATTTTTTTTTTAAATCAATGAAAGAACTCTTACTATTGACTCATTTTCACCCAACATCATGTTTTGGAGTTTACCCATGTTGCTAGAGTAGTGTATCATTGCAATATACTATTACAATGAAGTGATACACTTCAATGATCTTCAGGAAGTTAGATTTTCAAACATTTGTTTATCCCTTTTTTTGCACAATGGCTTTCAACCAATTTTTGACCAAGCAATTCATAGGGAAATACATTTTGCAGAGTGAGCCACAAATAGATACATATATCTTTAATGTTAAAGTTTATTATTTTACTTGTCTCTGTTATATGTGATACTCTCCATTACACTTTATTTCATTTTATATAGTTTACTAATGTGTTACAACCTGACATTTGAAAAACACTGTTTTAGGGAATATCTTTCAAGCTCCCCACAACATTTTCAATACACTAATATTCTTCTAGGATGGAATGGGAAAATTAGTGTGGGAGGTGAATTCAGTTTAGAATTTTTTCAGGCAATGAAAGATGTAAGTAAAGATGAGTATATTAAAGGTGTTGAATGATTTTAATATGGAAAACAAATCTGTGAACTAAGGTTTTATACAGTGGTGCTAATTCCTTAACATGAAGCGGTTCTGAAAAACTATGCATAAATAAATAATTTTTTTAATAACAAAAATTATTGCTCACAGTTCTGTTGCCTCTGAAGTCTTAAATCAAGGTACTATCAGGGTCACAATTGGGGAAGGCTTCTTTCCTCTTTCATGGCTGACACCTTCTCCTTGCAGTCTCACATGGTGGAAGGGATTGGGGTTCTCTCTGGACCTCCCTTATAAGGTATGATTTTGGTGGTGAGGCCTTCATTTCATAACCCAAGCTCCTTCCAAAGACCCACTTCTCAATGCCATCATCTTTTGGGGTTAGGAAGTAAACTTATGCATTTGGAGATGAGGAGTGACATAACAGCAGTGATAAAACGTGAAACTTGATTAATAATTTTAAATTGATACTGAAAGTTTACTTTAAGGATTACTATGGACAGCATTATTTGTATATTGGAATGACTATTTTTAAACATTGACCAAAAAAACTCTAACATACATTTACTTGTCATGGTGATTAAAGAATATTCATAGCTCAGGGATATGACTTTATATTTCCACCAAACTACATTGGTAATTTTTATGCCTTAGTTGATTTACAATATATTATTTAGAGACTTAAATACCAATGACATCACTGACTAAAAGGAGTCCTATAAGGATGTTGTTGCAATGGAGATTACTGTATCTACCAGAAGTGGGGTCACAAAAAGTATCTTCAATCTTAATATAGCTACATTTTATATTGGTCTTGGAAGGTACATTTTAGTTATGGCTATGGCGAGAGACATAAATATATTTTGCTTTTAGCAAAGTTATTATTTTCTATTTTCTATTTGCTTTTTGGCATTGCCATCGGACTTAAGTACTCTAATCCCTCCATCATCAGCTCTCAATGTACAATGCTTGGCAAAATCCAGTGCTTTCCATGAATAAACCAGTCTTCAAGTGATGCAGAGGCATTTAGCTGCCTTGCTTTCTTAGCCTGACTTTGGAGGAAGTAATGGAGTTTAGTTGGCAGAGAGAAAGCTAAATCCGCCAAAGTTCAGAAAAAAGAGCACCCAAAAACATAAGTGCAAAGGGGAAACAAGTGTTAGGAATCTATCATGCCAACTGGGAGAAAGTCTATGGTAATGATCTGCAAGAACTTGGACTCAAACATTTATAAAGGACTTTTATTTGAATCTTTCATCTTATAGTATGTTAACTGCTGCAATCTTTACACACACTGTAAAGATAGATATAAGAAAAAAATTAGTATCCAAAAAAGTGAAAATAATAGGTATTTAACACTGAAGGCATGGCTAACTGATTCCAGATTAAGTCATAAAGATGATATGGAGATTGAAATGGAAGATGGGAGCTTCAGGTGATGGGAAAATTTCTCAACCAAACCTTGCTCATCTCTATCTTCTCTTCTGGATTTAATATCCCATTGCTCTGGCCTCCCCCAACCCTTTCTTACTATGCTCCCTGCTTCTCCTCTCAAGCAAGCAAATCCTTTTGCTTATTTTTTTTAAAATTTTATTCCCTTAATGAAAGAAATCTTACCTGAGGTGACTAGTCTCCTTTTTAAGTTAGGGTGAACATATAAATTAACATAGAAACCAGAGGCTTAAGAGCAAAAAGAGGCATGACTAATTAGGTCAGGTTCACAGGTGTAAATTGGGACTAATATCAATGAACTAGAGGGTCTGGCCCCCCAGCTTATAGTCTTATCAAGTGAATGTCACTCATTTTCCTAGAATTCATCTCTCTTATGGTCAGGAAATGGTGTAAGCCCCTTATACAATCCAAAGTTATTCTTTTACAATTCTGTGTGAAACTCCAGTTCCTCCTATGCTCCTTTTTTTCAAGTTACTTCTTCACTACCTTTCCACCTTGCTGTTATTTACCAGCTTCTCCTGGACTCATTCTCCAAAGGTCTTAACCACTATTTGGTATCTTTATTTTCTAGATTCCAAGATAATATCCTGATTAACCTATCAATTCTTATTTTTAATAATCCAATCATGAGAGATCAGAACTTTTGAACTTCACTTCTGCATTCTGGCATCTTGTTCTCCAAAAACATTATATTTCTATTTAATCCACCTATCATTCTTATGCATTATGCCCACTTAACACAATCTCTTTAACCTCACTGGGATCCAAGGTCTCTCTCTATATATACTTTTTTTCAGTTACTATCATTTTCTTCAGTGTATTTCTCTTAAACTCAATTTCTTTTATCCACTATCTTCCATTTCCCTATCTAGTGCATTTTCTACATGGGATTAATATGTGCTTCATCCCCCCTACCCCCCCAAGATTAAACCTGGACAGTCACCTCAAGTATACTTCAGCATCAAGCATTTGGCATACGTGATATTAAGTTGAACTGGTTCCTCTATTCTGCCCATCAGTTTTCCCATATTAGCCTCTCACACAATTTTCATGGCAATTATTTCAAATTTTTAATCTCCTTACACTTTCAGTTGTTACTTTCCCTTCAATAACCTATCATTGACACCTTCAAATGCTCAACTTTTTATCATGTCAACTAACAAGCTCACTTGTATCTGTACCTATCTCTTCTTACTCTTCTTAAATACAAGCTTTACCTCTCCAAACTGAATATAATAATATCACTTGTGCTATAGATTCTTATTTTCTCCTTTCCCTCAGGAACCTTTTGTCACCAACTTTCTTCTATCTTCAATCTTTTAATTATTATTGACAATAACTCATCAGCACTGAGATACACTTGAGTTTTACATAAAAAGAAAACTTCCCTTTACCTCATATCCTCTACTAGCTAGTAGTTTCTGCCTTTCCTTTTACAAGTAAACTCATTGAATTTATTGTCTATATTCAGTGTAAACTTCCTCATTTATTTTCTTAATAACTCAGGTTTGTTTTCTGCTACCATCACTACAGGCAGTGTTTACTGATGTTTATCTCCCCTGACAAGCATCTCTTAGTTTTTCTCTCAGGTGTCTGAATGGTTTTAGTCTAGATGCAAAAAATTCTGGCCCTCATGAATCCCTTTCATTTGGCCAGTTGGACTGAGGCAGAATAACCCACTAACATTGTAAAGCAGACAAAGGTAGGTGGGTCTATGATATTTTTGAAGGTCAGGTGAGAAATCTGGCCTTTAGCTATGTGGGGTTAGATAGATTCAAGTTCACAGATG
This sequence comes from Uropsilus gracilis, assembly GCA_004024945.1. Lineage (NCBI taxonomy): Eukaryota > Metazoa > Chordata > Mammalia > Eulipotyphla > Talpidae > Uropsilus > Uropsilus gracilis. Next base: position 98,240 of record PVHY01000191.1, read on the forward strand.
AACTGTTGTTCTTAAAAGGACAACTAAGAAAATATCTGAAGTCATAAAACATGGCTATACTAAACCCCAATACATCATATTTTTAAAGAAAAACAACTGCCAGGTAGTTGACAATTGAACTTTAGGGGGAGAGGGCTAGAGGTACAGACCCCAACTCAGTCAAAAATCTTAGAGCTTATTTCCACATTTGTGTTTGATAGACTCTGTGAATATGGAGTCTGTGGACCCATCTTTTTCAAATTTTAACTATTTTTTTTTTTTTTTACATGGGAAAGTAACACAGAAAGTGAAAATGACAGGCCTGCTAATGCTGGATTTGGAACTGATCAGAGTTCTGTGAGTGACAGATTGCCTAAGGGCACCAGGCCTTATAGCCTGCAATGTCCACATCTGGATAAGTTACCTCTAGGTAATAGTCCTAGAACTGGGGGACTGGTACTCCTCTTTCATCTATATTAAATTGTGAAGAAAGATAATTTTTCTGTTCAAAAATAGCATTCTGTTAAGTATTCCCTAATATAAATATCAAGACCTGTTAAATTGTGAATATATTATGAACATATCGGATCTCACATTCATTCCATTTGTTGGGTATTTCCCGATGTTTTGGGAAGTGCTTCTGGATTAGAACATGTTACTCAAAAATGCTGTTTCCCCCTAAACTATCAATCAGCTTCTTCCATAAATAACATCTCTATTATTAAAGTATTATCATTATTATTTATTTTTGGAAAATAAGGCTAGAAGAGGATATCTAATTTCCATACTTAGGCAAACTGGGGCAGAAAAAAATCAAATAAAATGGTATAGTTTTATTTCTCTACTCCAGTATTTATTTGTAAATTAAAACAAAAAGGAAAATCATCATCTCAAGATTTCACTTTAGGGGTCCTAGACTATGTTCAAATTGATCTTTACTATACACTGAGAGCTAGAAAAAATGTTTCTTGAAATCCAAAATGTCATTTAAGAATACCTGAAACATTTGAAAACAAGACTTCATTATACAAAGTCATTTATTCATTCTTTGGCTATGTAGGTACAATAAAACATGAAAGAGAAGAATAGATGCATATATTTCTGAAGGCAACGAATTAAAAATTGGTACCTTTTGAAACAAAATGTGTGTTTTTGTTTATATCTCCTGGTTATTAATTTCTACTCAATCCTTAATGTTATCTTTAATTTATGATTCTGGCATTTCATTCACTTATTCGTAAGAACTCAAGGTAGAGATGAAAGTCTGTTAAAATATTAGATGGCAAACAGGGCACGTTTTGCACATTAGATAAGCACATGTTTCACACAGGTAAATATATTTGGTAGTTACATGCTGATTTAAGAACATGGTAGGTATTTAGCTTACCTCTCAAATGGTGTAATATTGGATAGCTTGTAACCCAAATGGACTTAAATACAGCAACAGTTCCGTAAGATAGAGATATTAGGAGACATTTAGGAGATATTTAGGAGACAGTATAGCATGGTGGTGGTTACTACTATGGACTTTCTAGAACTTAAAGCATATCCAGTGCAAACGATGTAGGACCCTGGATAAACTTGTTTATGTGGAAAATCGGGGTTAATATAAATGCTTTAAAATGAATGTGAGAGGTAAATGGGCACATATCATGTGCTTACCATCCATGATTGGTACAAAATAAAAGACTACAATGATAATGGTGATATATATGGCTTTCCTAGTCTCACTGATAGTCACTTCATCAAAGTCAGCTATATCACCAGTCTAAAAGGCTATGTATACGTCATAAGGATTTCTCAAAGATGGTGCTTTCCAAAAACAGCCTTTTAATAAAGCTATTTCTGGGATAGAGTTTATAGGATCTTTGCTGATATCCTTAGTGCAGTAGAGGGGACTTTCCAGGTGTGTAGTACATCACCATGTCATCAAGCTTTTTGAAGAATGAACATAGCTGCCAGGGGGGCTATTGATGGTGTTATTCTTATCTGCAAACACCATGTCTTGAGACAGTTCAGAATGCCACACTAATCTCTATATTAAGATAACCTTTCTCTAAACCACAAGTCATGAGAATTCGGGGAGATGACATTTGACTTCACTACCTGTAAATGACCTTTCTTTGATTCATTTCTCTTCCATAGCACATATCCTTTTTCAGAACTGTCAAACAGAAAATGGCCCCCCATTTCCATCTGTGCTAAGCTGTATAATTCCTTCAGATGCCACCATTTGGCTACAAAGACAGCAGGTTGCAGGCCTGGATTCTCCCCTTTGCTCTCTAGTGGTATTTTTCCTTTATTTTCTTCATTCTATACAGAATTGTTTAAACATGTGATTAGACTTTATTATGCTGTGAAAGAATTTTAGTTTACAAAGAGGTGAGGTATCTCAAACAGTGGGCATGTAACGCCATGAACTTTTCAGAGGATTTAAAATACAGGTCTATACTCTTGGCACTGGCTCTGGCTTAACTACCAAATATATCCCTTCAGTTGTAACATGTCATTACCCTGCTTAAGACTATGGCTGTCGCCAGCCAAACCCAATCTTTAGTATTACAGCTCGTTAGGCTGGTCTACTCTATTTTCATCTCCCAATCCCAAAGTCAAATGATCAGTTTTGGTTTTCCTTCTTATTCCCAGATAGCGTTGATTTTGTTGTATCCACATGAACACTCACTGCACGTACACCATTATCCTCTGAATGTATTTTTTTCTTATTCTGACAATTTGTGATGTTCCAGTAATGTGACTATATATATCCTGTATTTGACATTTTTATGGTTTCTTAGAAGAACCGTCTTTATAAAGCTTTTCTAGAGTTGTTCTTGTGAATCAGGTATGCATACTTGATCCTGCCCAAAATTCCCTTACTTCTGCATTAATAAAACTTTTTCTCAAATGCTGAAAACATGCATTTTTAAAACACGGACAGATTTTAATAACATCTTTCTAAAGGTACACTTTCATTTTTACTCGGTAATCTTTCTAGTGCTCATGCACTTGGTCCAAGTTTATCTCCCACATTTCAGTCCCAGTTTAAATTCTCATTTGGGATAGAACTAGTTTATAATCTGCACCATCTCAAAATGCGTTCTCGAGAAGAAATCTGATATTACACTAGTGAAGTGTGAACTTAAGTCATAATGTTACCTTTTCAAGGGACATGGGTATTTGCACAAGAGTCGTATCTTTAACTGCAGGGTGATGAATTGTCAAAAGAAACTAATGTTCAAGATGAATGGAATGAGAAGACCCTTAACATGTGGAACTCACCTGCCAGTTTAACAGACCACAGGTTATCACTGTAGCTGGGAGGAAAACCTGGGAAGTATTAATATGCATTAGTTATGAACTGGATTTGGTATCTTAGAATGTTTCCTTTGAAACTATGGTTCCATTTTCTGGCTTTTTTGCTTCTGCATAGTGCTAATCTAGGTCGACAGGAGAAAGTGAGACCATTGTTCCACATCCAGCTTAAAAAGAAAACACCACTTCAAAGAGAACACCACCTGACCAAAAAAAAAAAAAAAAGAAATAAAAAGAAGTTTTAAAACATTGTGCATTGTGCCTATGTGTTCTTGCTAATCTTAACTTTTTTAGGGAATCAAGCTGTTTTCAAGAGTAGTTAGCCATCTACTCTGGATGATTATGTCCTTTCTCTACTACAATAAATAGCTTCCAAAATTTTTTCTTTGATAATAGGAAAACACTTTAACACTTCAAATTGCTTTTTCTTGCTTTCTGCTTAAAACAAACCCAAACTTTAAAAACATGAATTCCTTGAACAATCAAAAATGTACTTTTATCCATATTCCTTTAAAGGATACCTAGGGATTCTAAATTTAAAGCAGATAAATTAAAGCATCTAAAGAAAACAAAATCAATATTTCAAAATGTACTTTTTTTTTGCTAACTGCAATTTCATAGTTACAGAAGTAACCAGTTATATTACTTGCTGGTCAAGTCAACCTGCTTCATGATCAGATAATAACATGAAATAATTTGAGAGGAGTCACATAAATTTTTTTGCCAAAATTACAGTTGATATAGACTTTAACCATTTTTAGTATTTATAACATTTATCAAAGCATTCAGACCCTTCATGTGACCCATAAAATAGAGTGGATTTGTGAGTCAAGATTTGACCAAATTTTTTGTGGAATTCCATCTTTTATACCCTACTCTTTTTGTCCCTTAAAAAGAGTTTAACACATGAAAGCTACATGAGCATGTGATTAACTCCACATTCATATATTCCGTTATGGGTTTGGATATTAACCTGTGCCAACAGTGTGGTAGTTTTGAGAAAAAGTTAGCAAGATAGATATAATTCCTTCCCTTAAAAAGATGACATTCTAGTTGGGAGAAATTTTCTTTTAAAACTCAGCTAATATTAACAAATTGTATAATAAAGGAAATGTACAGGTATTAAGACAGGACTTCATCCTGGGAAGGAGAAATCTTGGAAGAATGGGACAGAAGGATGAGTAAGAAGCTATGTGAAAAATAGTGGAAGTAGGGTATGTCTCGCCCAAAGTGAAAATTTAATTGTCCAACTAAATACAGTGGTCAAAGAATATGGTACCACACCACAGTGGCACAATTTTATTCACTGTTAACAATATATGTACTTTTAAGATACGTATAGCATAGTTGTGGTGAAGGATAGAAATACATGTATTCTCTAACCATTACTAAATTACTATTGAGAAAAAAAATGTGAAAAAAATGAATTGGTTTACTCAAAGTTTTCTCTCCACAACAATGTCATTCATGAACCTGAGAGTCAGATCTATTCTGCAAACGAGTATGAAAAACAACCCCTAGTCTTACCATAAACATAGCCGTCATATAACCATAACCTTTTCTTTAGGTCAGCTGAATATACATGATCTGTAAATGAAAAAGGAGCATAGGAACACAGGCTATTAAAAGCATTGTGTTTGTCCCAATGTTCTTATTTTCAAATGTGATAAAGCTGCCATTCTAAAATTTGGGTCCACTCTTTCCTGCCCAAATTTCCCGTTTTGGGGGAGACTGGGTCAGAGGAAACATAAAGTGTGAGAATACTTAGCCACTAGAGGGAGAGAGTGTGCCTCTGGTGATAAAAGAGCCAATGAAAGCAACTCAAGAAAAGGATAGGCTTTCAAGGGAGCTAAATTAAGCTCTAATCAGTCACAAGCATGAACTATATCAACGCGGCTGGCTTTGGAGAACCTGGAGTGTGAATCCTTAAGCTTTTGTATTGCATTGTCTACTATTAAATAACTGCATTTCTTAATCTAATCATCTTAATTTTGAATATATTTTAATTCATCTGTTCCAAGGACCTCAATAATTGAAGAATCTTAAAGACTTAAACTTAGTTTTTAGGAAGTATCTAAGGTGACTTAGGGAAAAGGTGTTACCCTTTACATATTGGGAATCTCTATATATAAAGACTATTCCTACTTTGAGAAGTTAGGGATTAAAATCTTTGCCATCAATTGGCACGAGCAGAAGGGTTTGTTGGGTTCTGTGTTCAGTATTTCCTAATGACTTCAGAAAAGTTAGTTTTATTTAGATAACTGACAAGTTAAAAAAAAACAACCACCCTGCATTATCAATGTTTAACTCTCAGAAGCATCAAATTTTCTCAAAATCATCTCCTCTGAGTCCAATTTCTTGGTCAAAAAAAAACTGGTTCATGTTATTCGCAATATACGACCAACTACTGTTTCATAATTTAAAAAAAAAACAAAAACACGAGCCTACTGCCATCATTGTTTAATAAACACAATGTGTGAAAGACTTATTCAGCACCAAATTTAAATATAGCATTACCCACGTCACAGCCACACGGAGTACTTGGAGTACTTAGTGTATCAATATGAATGAATTCCTTATTCACTCCAAAAATCTAAAGAGAAGACATCCCATTTCCCAGTCACAAGTGGTGCTCAAGATATAGTTGCTTTTATTTTTAATGCATCATTTCTCTTTCCTCAACAGAGGGTTAAAAAAAAAAAGAAAAAAAACCAAAAACCCTCAGCAACTATTTCTGGGATTCCTGAAAGGAGTAGGAGGATGGTGCCTGCTCCTACTCTTTTAAGCATTGATTTTTTTTTTTTTTTTTTTTGCTTTTTTCCTTCACAATCTGTGATAGAGTTTCTCAGAAATGCTGCCTGGCAGTGCTGATCATTTCATGTGTTTTCAAACTTAAAACCACCCAGACGATACACAGTTCCGTATTTTCTGCGCCTTTCATTTTCCTTTTCCCTTTCATCAGACTCCAGTCCCTTTTTTTTTTTTTTGCAAAGGTGGACAAGAAAAGATGCTAAAAATGCTACCCCTGGCAGAAAGAAGGTGCGTTTCTCCTTTTGCAGGAGGATCCCTAAAACAAATCGCCCCCAAGGGAAAAAGCCGGGCTGTTCAACTCAGGGGTGGTGACACCCACAGGCAGCACTCGCCTGGCACCCACTGCCTGGGTCCTCACCCCTGGCCTCCGACTTGCGTGGACGCGGCACCTGCTTGGGGGAGGGGGGTGTTGAGGAAACAAGTCCACGCTCCGAGGGTCGAACTTGCACCGCGGAGCAAGCGAGGAAGCCCGGCGCTTCACCTCAGCCCCGCACTCTCCCGCCTCAGCGCCTGGCCCAGGACCTGGCGACTCTGACTGGAGCCCTGGCCGCTCGGCAGCGTTTTCCCAAGTCGCGCTGCACGGTTCCTCGCGAAGCCCGAGTGGGTGGGTCCACGCGCACACCCCGACCCCCGGCCAGGACGCCGGTCCCGGAGCTCCGCGTCGGGCGACCGCGTCGCCGCCCCGCTCCCTCCGCCCGGCCTCGCCACAGTTCCCAGTTGGGGCAGAAAAACTTCCTGCGGCCGCAATGCACCTCCCTGCCCCGGGCCAGCCCGTCCTCCCCGGCCGGCAGAAAACGTGAGCGTTACGAAGACTGGGAAGGCGGGTGGAGGTGGCCGCCGCGCACCGGCGACAGCGCTTTACCTGGACCCGCGTTGGGGGGCGGGGTCTGCCGTCCCGGGACGCAGGCCGCGGGAGGGGAGGGGGAGGGGACGGGGGGGGGGAAGGGGCGACGCGGACCGGCGCGCGGGTGGGCGTCGGGAAGGGCGCGCGTCGCGGAGCGGCCGGGGCCAGCACTTGTCCTGTAATCGATTGCCGAGCAGGCCGAGCGGCCCAGCGCGCAGACACGCGCAGACACGCGCACACGCGCGCCCGCGCGCACACACCTACACACACGCACACACGCCCAGGCGCCCAGACCCCCCGCGCGCGCGCGCACAGACACACACGCACACACACACACGCACGCGCGCGCGCACGCACGTCCGGCCGCCCGCGTCCCGGGCCCTGCCGCCGCCGCTGCCGCCGCCGCCGCCGCCGCCAGCGGGCCCTCCGCCCGCGGGCGTCTGCGCGAGCCCGGCCGGCGGGGGAGATGTGCTTCGGCTCCGGCGGATCGGTTTCTCGGGGTTTGACCAGCTGTCCCGGGCTAACCCTGCTCCGCGCTGAAGATGGAGGAAGTAAAAACAGGATTACCCTTAGCTACAGATCCACTGCCTTAGTTTCCACCACCAACTGCAGTGCACAAACACACGTTAGGCACAGGAAAGAAAGAAAGAGAGAGGACACATTAACTGTAAACACAAACAAAAGGGTGATGGGATTATTTTACTGCATGCACTGCTGAGGTAAATCTCCGCTTGGCTTTTGCGTGATGAAGCACAGCTCTTGTTTTATTTGTCTTCTGATTCATAGATTTTATATATATATATATAACTATAGATATGTGTCTCTGGTTTGCAAAGGGGGGAGTGTTTCAAAGTTAAGTGTAATGATAGAGCATCTCGTTTTGCACTGTGATGTGATCAAATGACTTGTTGCTGTGAACCCGTAACAGTAATAATAATAATAATAATAATAATAATATCAATAGTAATAATGATAATCTATTTTTCTCTGAGAGGAATGGATTGTGGCTATGGTTAGGGTGATGGTTTCTGGAAAGGACGCTTGGGGAATGGGCTTAAAGATGCTGTCCTCCGCCTTAATTTATGGTCCCCTCCTTGTAATTTGTTTCTGGGATGTTCATCGATTCATCAGTTCTCATCTCTGTAGCTGTCATGGATTTGGTCTTGGTTTGCTTTGTTTTAACTGGAATTCCAAGAAAGATTGGGGTAGCCTGGACTAAAGGGCAGCTGTCCAGATGGAAGAGATCCTGTTAGAATTGGGGGAGGAAAGGGAAAAAAAAAAAAAAAAAAAAGACCTGCTATGACACATGTAAAAAGGCAACAGTTAAATCACTTTGACAGGTTCTAGTATGGACGAAAGAGATGGAATTAAGATTTATTTATTTTCCTTCTTTTTCTTCCTTTTCTTCTTCTTTTTTTATTTTTTTAATTTTTTGCCAAGGGCCAAAAACAGTCCTGTGAAGTTGGCCTAGGTTCCTTGCAGGGTTCTGCCTTACTGTCCCTCCCCTCTTACCTCCCCCCCCCCTTTCCCCTTTTCTTTCAGTTTTCTTGTCTTAGCTTTTGGTCGGTTCTTAAGGAACCGGTGGATCAAGTTTTTTCTCTTCTTGTTAATCGCATTGCTGTAGCACTGACTGACCTCTCTCTCTCTCTCTCTTTTTTCCTCTTTCCTGAAAGTACGTGGTGCCATTCCTGAGTGACTTTTCCTACTAGACCATCCCAAAGGGACGAGGGGGAGGGGTAAAAGGAGGAGGAGAAGAGGAGGAGGAGGAGGAGGAGGAGGAGGAGGAGGAGGAGAAGGGGGGTGTTCCTTCTCTCTCATTTCTTGGTTTTGTTTATCAGCCGATCTGTTTGCTGGATTTGGGCTCGGAATGACCCACCTGTAAAGTGCTTTTCCTTGCTCCTCGCCTTGAACTCTGCAGGGGGCTTGGCTTGAGGGGGCAAGGGAGGGAAAGAGAGAAGGGGGAAACACAAAAAACTTCTTTCTTTCTCTCTCCGTTTATCTTCAGCCCGACATTGTCACCTCCTCTTTGAGGGGTTAGAAGAAGCTGAGATCTCCCGACAGAGCTGGAAATGGTGATGAATCTTTTTTAATCAAAGGACAATTTCTTTTGTATGTACATTTCGTTTCTCTTTCTCCTTTTCTTTTTTCTTTCTCTCCTTGTCTGAGGGTTAATAACCATTTCATTGATGGGGCAGACTTCTTTCGCTTCTCTGACGTTTCTTTCTTTTTAATATGTGTGTGTTAAATGTGTACATTTTTAAAGAGATCAGCTCAATTGCAGAATATCCGAAGAAACTGTTCCCCTTTTAAACTTTACAGATACCTTTCTTCAGTATCTTATGTAATCATAATTTGAAATAATTTGATAACAGTACAGCAGGTTGAAATTTAAGTGCTATGCAGTGACTGAGTTGGGAATTTGATCTGATTATTCCATAAAGAAAGAAAAGTTTTTTTGGGGTGGGTGGAGGGGGGGGGTAAGGAGGGTGTTGGTGAAGAAGGGGAGGGGAGGGAGAAGGGAAGTGGTTTTGGAGACAAGAAGTGAAGCTGCCTGTTTTCCAGTAAGTAATGGAGAAATTCCAGCAGCTAGGGCTAAATATACTTGGCGATCAATACAGAAATGGCTCATTGTGAATAATTTAGCTGCTGGTGCAGTGAGAGTTTTGAAACTAAAGGCAAAAAGGACCAGGGCCAAAGGAAAAAAAAAAAAAAAAGGTAAAAATCTCCTCAGGACCTGTCAATTCTTTAAACTTTTTTCCTTCAAAGAATACAGTTAGCCTATCGATCTTTTCATTTTGTGAAATCAAAGCTAGGGGGTGTCATCTCATACAATTTACTTTGGTTTCTGAGTATTAAGTTCTTGTTTTGTGTCACTGGTGCATGAAAATAATTTCCCAAACTTTAAAAAAGTAATTCCCTTCTGCATAGCATAAATAAATAAAAAAAAAAAAGTTTGTGAAATTTTCAAAATCAAAATGTGTTAGTAGACTTGGCGTTTGTATCCAACCATGGTCTGGCAACAGATTAAGGTTCCATTGAACAGGTGCTTACCCAGAACTTGGGGTAGGCTAAAATGTCAATACAAGTCAGGGAGTTGGCTAACTGCTGCAGAAACCTTTGAGACACACTTGGGCACTAAGTTTTTAGTTTTGTTTTATTTTCTTATGTTTGTTTGTTCTCCCCCCCCCCCCCAATAGAACATGATGAACCAACTTGCAACAATTGTGAATAGAACTATCTGTACACTAGGGAAGTCCTCGAACTGCAGTGTGATTGTGGGAAGAAGTGAATGGTAAAATACTTAGATCCCTGTTAAAACTGACACATTGGAGGCATACCCCCCCCACTAGATCACTAGATTTTTTTTTTTTTTTGCTTGAAAGCAAGTAAAGTCTGATTAAAAGCTCCATTCCTTTCTTACTACAGCCCATCTTGCAGCACACTTATCTTTCCTATCCTATCTCCAGTAGGAATCAGATCATTTGCAGAAAGAGTTCAGTGACTTGCAAATGAGCACATACAGTACACTGTAGTATGTTTCTTGGGCACAGGTTGCAGCAGCAGCAACATGGGCTAACTGCTTGGAGTTAAGCATTTAATGGCAAATACTGGAAAGAATCATTGTGTTAAGGGTATAATCTTTTGCTTTGCAGCACTGCACTTTGACTATGGAAACAGAGACTATTGATGGCTATATAACGTGTAAGTATTCTTACTCATTAATTTGTTATTGGTAGTAAGGTTGTTTTTGCATTACCTGCATTTTAATGCCTGAATTTTAAGTTTTTATCAAGACTCATACTTTCTTGTTAGTTTACAGTTTCACCTTTAGATGAGTTTGAGAAAGTCTCAGCCCAGAAGTGAAGGAAATATATATGTATATGTAGAAATATGCTTACTTGTTCTGTTAAGTGCACGTTTTATGTTAGTAATAGTATGGCAGATCAATACATTTTTATTAGATTAAAAAATTTGCTTTAAGTTTAGAATAGGTCTACTGATACGGTGTGTGCTAAATACTACGCTGTAGTCTAATTTTTCAAGCACAATGTGATAGAGAATTAGTTTCCTTAACTTAAATATTTTGTCAGCCAAGTGTCTTTTCAAACATCCAACTCTTGATGATTAGCTTTATGGAAAATTCTGCTTATAAATATGATATGCTTAACTTAAATTTGATTGTAAAAGGAAACTTCTTTTTTCAACTAATAGATACTTTAGTAATCAAGTGTTCAGCTTCCCTTATTTTATAGGTAGGATCATTGTAATAATGAAAAGTTTGAATTTTTTTTTATTGTGGGCTGTTTGTGAATTTTCATCATTTCATTCATTTACTCTATATTTCTAAATGATATTTCCTTATCATTTCTTTTAAGGCAAAAATGTATTACATTAAAATTTCAACGCTATGCATTCCACTGCATGTATGAAGCAAAGTTGGTAATTAGATTTTATGTGACAGTGAACAGAGACCAAAAGATTTTATTTTGTGAAAGCAGGTGACAATGAGCTTTCACCTGAAAGGGAGCACTCCAATATGGCAATTGACCTCACCTCAAGCACACCCAATGGACAACATGTCTCACCAAGTCACATGACAAGCAGTAAGTCTTCATTTTATGATTTTTTTCCCTTATTTCTCCAGTGGCAGACTTGAATTTGTTAGGTCTGTAGGGTCCTCTCACATTGTGGTGTAGCTGGTGCTATAGATTTTGCTAAAGAAAGAATAACACAGATTTATTCCTGCTCATTCTAGTACCATAAAACATGAGCCTGCTTACTAGTCTGAACTATCCCAAGGTGGCATTTGGGAGCTGGTGCTTACCTGTCTCAGGTAAGAAACGTTAGGCTTTGCTGGTTATTGTTTTGACTCGCTAGGTTTATGACTGGATGTGTTGTTGTTGTTGGATGAAAAATGTGGAAACAAGTCCCTTCCAAAGGACTTTTTATAGTAAAAAAAATGAAATAATTTTATATTGCCTTGGTACAAAGCGAGTTCATCAGTGTTGGTATTGTGGTGTGACTTACTTTATTTTTTGACACATGAAAGTTTTTTCTCCAAAGCATTGGAAGTGAAAGATAATTGAAAATTTATGGAACTCATTTATATCTATTTCTCTAACACAGTGATAGCTTTTTATTTGTCACTGTCCAGAAAAGAACTGAGGAGGTTTTGAACTTGTAGGAACAGACATTTTTGGATACTATGTTTGGTAAAGGGTTACTCATTAATGTGGAAAACATTGTTTTGTTAATAAAAGAGCAATTTACATGTAGTCAGTGATAGAAAGCAAAATACTCTTAGACTCTTTTCTCTTAATTATGTCTTATCAGTTTTAGACTTAATGTCTAAACTTACTTCCATTCAAATGTAATTTGAAATCTTGGGTTTCCATTATAGCTTTTGTATGTGTTCTAATCTTATATAGAAAGGACATCTGTGTACGTGTTAATACACTTTAAAAGTTTTATAGGTAGGTGATATGTAAAATAAAGATATTTAAATTTTTCCCCATAATATTTAATAACAACAAAACCCCTAGACCATCTACTGTATTATGAGCATATTCTTTATTTAATGCTGATTATCTGGAGAGAACAAATTTCCCTTTACAGTTTCCTTTAATAGTTCTCACAACTTAAGAGTATTATAAAGCTACTAACTTTGTAAGTAGAAAACAACTTATGAGCAAAAGTATATAGAGTATTAGTAAATGTATTTTTCAATTTATTAACTTTAAGTGATTGCAGTTTTCATATGAAATTTTGTTTTGAACTCCGTGGAATTTTTTTTTTTTTTTTAAGTTTTCTCTTTATTAATAGGAAGTAGTTCCTAGGTAGATTTCAGTCTAGAAGCAGCCCTTAAAATTTATCATGTAGAATGAAAAATTAATAGTGAGTGAGTGTATATTAAATTATAGTACTAATCTCTTTTAATGGATCTTTGGTGTTAACATATTTTTTTGCTAGTTGGCTATTGATTTGATAAAAGTCATACTACAGTTGAAATGTAGGCAGTACAATTTTTAGGCTTCTGTATTTAGTGTTTGTAGTTCTTGTTATAGAGTTTTATTTCTCAGATAATTTCTCTGTAATGTCCTAAGGAGTAAAGAGAAGTTGATTTGCATTTTCTGGTATACATTTAGTTTTTGGCTTTAGAAACATGGGGTAAAGCACAATGGTTAATCATGGACTTTTAACTGCCATTCCCTAGCTACTGCTAAATAGCAGGAAAAGTGTTTGCTAATTGGTTAATTGACTCCTTTATTTGTGAATTTAATTCTGATTTTGCAAGCACTCACTTCAAAAAGACTGTTCATCTCTTTATTTTAAATAGACAGTGAGCAGTATAGGCATGATCAATTTGAACAAATAGGAACTATGGTTCTGACATTTGAGCTTCTTTTACCCAATAACAGTAAAATTATGTTTGGTAGAAGTTTTGTTGTTGTTGGTTTTTTGTTTTGTTTTGTTTTGTTTTTTTTTGCGGGGGGGGGGGCTTACTTAGCCAGTGGCAATTCCATGTTAGTGCAATTTTTGGCTAAGCTGCCTGTGTTTTCGTGTTCTTTTCCAAAGAGTTGCAGGTTAAATATTTTGGCTCTCACTTCAGAGCTGTCTGTTGCATCCTTTATGTAGCCTCTATTTACAGTATCTAGGTTACCCACTTAGGTGTTAGATGGAGAAGATACCCATTTTTCCTCTCTGAGAGCTGAAGGAATATCAGCATTTCAGATTGCCAAAGTGGTAAAATGGTAGTGTATGTCTCTGATCTGTAAATTGGACAACGAAACCTAGTACTGGTCACTCAGATTATTCTTTTGACTTGGAATAATTGTGTGTGTGTGTGTGTGTTTCTGTGTTTCTGCGCAGTAAAATCATTGTGTCTTGGATCACTGGTTTTTCTAAATCACTTGACATGCATTTTTCACTTTATCAAATGAAAGTAACATTTGTTTTCTGCATTATTTTGTATCTTCAGATGTACTTCCCGAAGGGCTATTGCTTCTAAAAACAGAATTGTGGTTTTGATTGAAAGTAGGAAAGCCAAAAGTAAATGTGAAAACCTTGATGATAGAATGAGATAGCCTCCAGTTGCAGCGAGGAGAGAACAGGAGTGTTCTCCTTTAAGTAAGAGGGAAAAAGATAAATTTTTTGAAGTTTAGGGAAAAAATGGAAGTCTTTGATTTTATAAAGTAGTTGAACATACTGGCAGGAAAGTATCAATAAGTTATGGTAGCCCATTTACTTTGGTTTTAGGAAAGTGGTCAATTTTACCATGAAGTCCTAGTCATTTGTTTAGGTTACTTCTTAACTATTCTAAGATGAAGAGTATCTCTACAACTTGCTGCCAGCTATTGTATAAAAAATAATGACAGCAGCTATCATTACTTGACAGTGCTAGAAGAGAGCATTGATGATTTGGGAAAGAACTAAAAATGTTATAATGCCTGACAGCTCTTGACGTTAAGATTCAGCATGTAAGATAATCTTAAAAAGACGTAAGCAGTGTAAGTGATCTTCACATGTTATAATGACTACTTCCTATGTTTCAGAATGAATTTTGTGAGAGAATTTTAGACTTTTTCTTATAGACTGAGGATCTCTTTGATAAGAAGATGGGTATTGTTGCCTGAGATCATTAGTGTACATATTGAGTTTGCTGACAATCTTCGGTGTCAGGGATGACAGTATATTCCTTGATGGCTACTGGAAATACACAGTGTTAAGTGATTTTAAAAATAGAATCTGGAAGTTAAGAATATGAGACAGACAACTCAGACAGAACAATATAAAAATAATCCATATTGTATTTCGGCCCATCAGATGAGACTTTGTGATTCCTTCTGTTTCTGGGCTAGCTCATTTTCAATTCTTGAATAATTGCTTCAGTATCATTTTCAAACTGTTCCATACCTGCTGACTGGATATTTTTAGATTTAAATGTTTAAGGTTGAGAAAGTTGTAATCAATTTATTGTTCCTTATCTACTTTAAAAATGCTAAAAATAAGTTTTCTTTGGAGATAGTTAGATGGCATAAGTTTTGTTTCTATTACTTTAAAACATTTACATGGACCAACTTCTTGGTCAATACAATCTATCAGTGAGGTTGATAGCCAGTTGGCATGTATGGAATTGGAAGAAGTAGTAATTCTAGTTTTACAAGACTCTGACCAATAATCAGGTCAGGGAATCTAGCTTATTCTTTTCAGAGTACTTCACATTCATTTTTTTTTTTTTCTTAGCTAGTTTCCCTTTTTAGAACTTAGTGAAACTGGTGTATAAATTTCATTTTTCATCTGTGGACATGGAAGCTTGAAGATATAAGTTGGCCTCTTCAGTTCTTAGCAGAAGGAGGAAATTGTCATGATTGGGGCATACAACTGATAATACATGTGGGTTAGTTATGTCACTTAACTTATCTCTCTTTATAATGTGATTATTTCAGGGAGCCTGCCATGGCTAATTCTGACCTGTGTTTTAGTGAAAAATTTAGTACAAAAGTTGAAGAGGGTTATTATGAGGGCGGAGTGATACCAGGTAATCTTGGTAAGCAGATGCTCTAATGCACTTTTTAAAAGATAGCTTATATTAGAAGACTCACCAACTTTCTGACTTGTCTTCTGTAGCTAGTTTGGCAGTCACCCTTGGTTGAATTTCCATGGGACACACCTTTATATAACACCAGATGGACTAGATGCAAAAATTCACTCTGTTTTGGATTGAAATACATAGGTTGGTATATATACCCAACCTACCTTACATTTAGTTTTTACCTGTTAGATTTTTTTTTTAAGTTTGATTTTATTTCCTTATAGGTATCATAGTTAAGTGTCATGAATATCTACCAAAAGGAAATAAAAAATAACCTGAGGGGATTATATATATGCAAGGAATTCACAACAATAAAAATACTGTATTTTTTTTCTTTTGTACTACCCCCCCACCATCTTTTTCTGCTACTTCAAATTAAGAACAAAAGATCCGTCTTTGAGAAACAAAGCAACTTACTATACAAGTGTCCTTACTGCATCTCTCTTTGTCCAAATCTGTCTTCTCTACCGAAAGTGCATTAAAAAGAAAAAAAGGGCGGGGGGGGAGGGGGCGTAGCTGGAAGAAATTGAGATCTCTGGATCACTTGTTCTTTCCTAGTTTTGAATATTTTTGTCTTACAATGTTCTAAAAGCTAAATAACATCATTGCGCTAAAATGTGGTAGAATGTTGTTTCTCTTTGCTTTTTCTCATTTTATCTGTTTATGGCAAACATATTGACTTAGTTATTTTTTTTTCTTTTGTGAATTAATCAAGGCTCAGAATATCTCTGCTCTGAAGTAAGTAAGGGATGGTTAGGAACAGTTTGCCTTTTTTACAAATCAGCAGTTGCCACAGGAGCATGGGAAGGAAGGGGCATCATTTATTGAGTGTCTGTAGGATGCTTAACACTGTGCTAGATGCATCCACATTATTTCACTTTGTCTCCACAACTCTGTGAAGCAGTTAGCTGCTCCATTCTATAGTGCAGAAAATGGAGCAATAGATTTACATAATTAAAAATATAGGCATTGGAGATATACAGATTTATGTCAGAACTCCTGCTTTTCTGCTAACTTGCTGTGTGATCTTAGGCATGTTACTTCACAACCCTGAGCCCGGTTTCCTTTATCTGTAGAATGGGGTAAGCAGTGGCAACCTCAGTGGACTGTTGTGAAGTTTAAATGAGGCAATGTATGCAAAATGTTTAACACAGTTCCTGGCACATGCTAATATCTAAGAAAGTTTGTAGTTATCACTCAGAGCAATCAATTTCCTTTTTCTTCAGCCCATGACTCATTAAAAAAAAAAAAAAAAAAAGAGTTTGTGTTAAATCCAAATCTAATTGAAATGTGTGACTTGCTTTCCTTTTACAGCATAAATTCATGTAACAGAGACATGGATTTCTAATAATTTAGAGTAGATTTTTAAGGAAAAATCCTGTCTAAACCATAACTGAGGATTTTGATTAAGAAAGAAGTACTTTGTGCTTGTGTTGTCTATGTGTTAAACGTTCAGTGTTCCTGAATATAGTCTTTTGTTCTGGGTTGTATATAAGAAAACCTTTGCTGATTGCTGATTCTCCAAAGATACAAGTCATCAAAAATGAAAATAAGAAATAACCTATCCATATCTAGAATCAATTCTTTCTTAGAAAGTATATATCTAAAATACTTTGATACTTCTTATAATGCCATCTGATTCTTCTTATAGTGTCATTAATTCTCACTTGATGATACCAGATCATATCTGATTATTGCCACTTGCTTATTTTAGGTATAACAATTGTAGGTGTTTTAAATTTAAAGTAAATGTAAAATATAATTATCACTTACAGGCATTTGCGATGTTGTTGTATCATCTAGCTGATTGATTTAACAAATATTTCTACACTACATTTTATAGCTATAACTTGAATTCAAAGGTGCTAGTACACTGTCCTGAACTCTAGAAACATGCATTCTGGTTTAAAAGACATCTAAACAGAACATTACTATGGTAAACTCAGTGTTCTTACTGTAATGGTGATTGAAGGGTGATAGGAATTCTGGAGGACTTCCTAGAGAGAGATACTGCTTCAGCTAAGACTTACTGAATGTCCAGGGTTTAGGAGAGAAGTGTATAGACTTTTTACTAGATGTATCCACAGTTGGAGCTGAGAAATACCATGCTGTGTTCTGGGTAGTAAAACAGACTTCTAGAGTGTAAAGTTGGAATCTAGGAATTTGAGGCCAGAGATGACTCTGGAGAATTAATCAGGACAAAATCTAGGATATCTTGCCTAAAAGAAAACTTGCATTTTATTTTCTAAGCAACCAAGAGTTTTACAAAGCAGATGACTTCAGTATTTTCACTGATGTGCATCACACTAGTTACAATGTGGTGGGAAAGATTGTGGAGGGGAACCAGTCCAGAAAGAAGCAGGGTCTTTGTTACAGTCTGTAATATGATTTATTGAGAAGTTGAAATAAATAGTGGTAGTTAGAATTAAAAAAAGGAGAGAATTTGGGAAATACTTAATAGTTTAAAGCAGAGCAACTTGGATAGTAGGATTAGAAGAGGAGGAATTTCATGATGATGATTCCTAGATTATTGGGTAGATGGCCGTAGGTTCCACCAGGAAAGATAGGAAATGCTGGAGCAGGTGTTCAGGAAAAGATTTAGTTTGGTTTAATTCTGAACATAGAGAGTTGGAAGCACCTGGAGAATTTGGGAGAGGCTAAGAAACCAGGCAGGTGGATAGATTAGATTGAAGTGTGAATTTTCCTAAGTAGTGAAATCTAATAGGTAGCTTAGGTTTGGTTACTTTGCTCCAGTATTACTTTAACAATAGTTTAGTGTTTCTTAAAAATTCTTCCCTAAGTAATTCTCACCATTTAATCGATGACCTTATTTCTCCTATTGCCCCATTAAGTTAAAATTTTTATTGAAATATATGAGCATGCTTTTTAATGAACTCCCTTTGTTTAATGGAGTCCTTTTATGCTAGTCTTAGAAGTCTGTTTTTAGACATAATATGCCAGCCCTTTTTAAAATTTTTGGATATATTTAATAGTATCACTTTCATTGTGTTTTTTTTCCCCCAAAAGTCATAGGCTGTGTTTGCCTTATCTTCCAGTGCCTCTACTATATTTGCTTAGCTTTATTCTGTAACCTAATGAATGTATATTTAAAATATATGAATAAGGAATGTTTGTTTAGCTAAATACTGATCAATGCTGCCACATTAATAGTGAAGGAATTGAATACTCTTATTCAAAGCTTTTTTTGACAAGTTTTAACTAAAAATATGCTTAATATATTACTTTTGAAAATTAATATTTTGAGGTTTGTAAGATTGTGTGTTTTGGTATAAAAAATTACCTAGAGTAAAACATTAAGTAAAATGTAGAGTAGAAAACATCTTAACATATTATCAAAATATCTAGTATAGAATTCCATCTTCAAAATGTAAGCTGATTACTCAAGACACCTGGAATTCCAAATTTATGTTAATGATGGAAATACTTCATCTGGGACTTCCTGTATGTGGAGATTCAGAACTCT
>PVHY01000191.1:117362-290883 GCA_004024945.1 Uropsilus gracilis
GGGGGGGGTTGAGGGGGTTGTAGATAATCCTGTTGCATTTAGAAGCAAGTAAGTGGAACATGCCATGATTTATATCTGTTATAGTTGAATGAATTGCTTCTCACCTTTTACTGCCAAGTTATTCAAAAGTGTATAAATTTGAATGTGTACAGGGAAACAGACAAAAATACAACCAGCTGCTGAGGTATGTTCTCACAGAATAACATGTCCACAAGAACATATTTATAATGCAAGATTTGGTCCTTAACCTTGCAGATTTGGAAACTTGATTAGTGTTACATTTTGAGCGAATCCCTAAGTACACTTAGGGTTGACTCACAAACAAGTTTACAAAATTGATATTGAAAATTACAATGCCAATTTATGTCTATACCTGGATTAAAAACAAAACAAACAACACCCTCCCTCCTGCCCGGCCAACCAACTAAGGTATCTGTATCACTTCACTTAGCTTGACCAGATCATTTTGTTCTTGTGAATTGACCTATATGGATAATCAGCGAAGGTCATTTGGTGAGCAGGGCATTTGAACAAAGGGGATTGGTTATATAATTCAGATGTTTAATTTCTTCAGACTAAAGGAGACTAATATATTCAGCATGACAATAGAGATAGAGTTGCCATTTGGATCATTATGGTTGAAGTCCTTTGTCCAAATCCTTTGCCTTGAATGGCCATGATTTATTTTCCCTAGATACAGATTTAGCCAAAATAATTCTGAGAGTCATTTTTCCCTTCTCAGCTCCTTTGGATAAATTTCCCAGATTCAGTCTTTAATTTATATTAATGCATTTAATTAGGTTATAACCAATTCTTGCTGGATCCATTCATTTTCTTTAATGGAATTTTTGTCTTTCTGCTTTAGATTTGTTAAATGTTGATTTTATAGCTAACTCTCTGAAAACAATCTGTTAATGCCAACTACTCTTAACCATAAATTCAAACTTTCATTCATAGAATTGTTGATGGGTAATGCAGTTAGCAGTTTAAGAGTTCTTAATTTTTATTTTAGATAAAGATGGAAATTGGCACTGTCATCTCAGGAAAACACCTGAATTTACTGGGGGATATTAGTTTAGTTTATAGGTCAAAGTAAGAAGCATCACACCAGTTTCATGAAACTATTGAGATAATCTGACCACAGATGTTTTTATAGAAAATTATGGTACTTTATTTTAGGCTATCTTAATTACTGAGTGTCAATGATTTCTTCAAAGCATACAACTTTATTTTGGGACTATACATTCAGTGCAAAGAAATTAATTGGTTATTTTCCAGATGTGGCTATTTGCTGAAAAGGACCACATTTTATATATCTTTTCATCCCCAGTGTATAGTATCTTACTGGGGC
The DNA here is from genome assembly GCA_004024945.1 of Uropsilus gracilis. Classification (NCBI taxonomy): domain Eukaryota; kingdom Metazoa; phylum Chordata; class Mammalia; order Eulipotyphla; family Talpidae; genus Uropsilus; species Uropsilus gracilis. Next base: position 118,714 of record PVHY01000191.1, read on the forward strand.
ATTATAGGAACCTAGGAATTACTTATTGAATTAAGGACTTACTTAGTGACTAACATTGCAGATGTGTTTTATCTGACATATTTGAGGTAATTCTGAAATCCCAATTTGCTTGTGATTTTCTGTTTAGCTATGTATTTATTTTAACTGTGTTTCACTCTGAAAAGGATTTTACAATCTTCAGATCATTCCCCCAAAAGAAAATCTCTAAAATTATAAATGGCTCTTAACTTTTGATTCTGTACAGTCATGTTCCCTGGAATCCAACTTAATATAAATGTTTCTGTAAATATTTTATAACATCTTCATCATCTTCATTTGTAATGTACAAACGTATATTTAGAGTTTATAGGTTGTACCCCACATTGTTACAATTTTAAAACTAATTCCCTGTTACTTCTTTAAAACCACTTTTAGTAACATGTACAAAATGGAATACTTCAATTGACTTTTCTTATGCACTCCAGATATTTTGAGGAGCATATAATTAATCAGCGTAAAGTCACGTTCTAATAAATTAACATTCTGGGTGTCTACACCTTTGACATTTTTGTCATTGCTCTCATTATTATGGAAGCTGTCATTTTTCTTATACCTGATTATATCAGCTCTATCTTTTTCTTGCTAAGACATCATTGTTGGGGACTTGATCATATTTTGAAGTGCTAGGATACTCTACTGCTTTGTTTCATTTTAATTTAATTTAATTTCCTTTAAGAATTTATGGTTGAGTACCAAAGAGGCATCATTTCTCTAAAACTATATAAAATAGTTTCTGTTATAATCATTTTTATAAAGATTCTTGTCTTGATTTTTGTTGTTTAAAAAATACAGTTTTCAATAAGTAATATTTACATATGGAACAACATTTCTTGCATAACAATATTTCTTGTACAAGTCTTTTAATCAGACTTAATACCATTTTTATACAGTCAGACATATCTTATTTTCTACACATCTCTCAACTTTGTTAACTTCTTAACTGAAAAATAACATTTCTGTGCTTAATTTTTGATGGCAATGTTGTCTATTAGAAATGATTGCTTAGATCATACATATATCCCCTCTAGCTTGGAAATTGGGTTGCTGGATAATATTTAGGTATTGAAAATAGGTAGGTTAGTATTTAATCATTTTAGATATTGCTTTAAAGTTACACTTTAAAACCAGTGTTTTTAGCAATATTTTGAATGTATAATTGATTTTATATATATATGTGAATATTTGCAAAATATTTCATTGCAATAATAGAATTTATTTGAATTCAACAAAGAACTAGAAAACATATGAAATATTTGAGACTGTTGTTTTTAAATGCTCAAAGTATGAGTTACATATTATGTTTGTTTGAACTATGACATATTAATGGCCTAAAGATAGTTTTTTGATTTAGTCGTTTGGAACCAAAAACCCAAAAATACTCCCTGACCCCTTAAAATACACAATTTAAAATAAATTATTTTTTATATTGAAGCTGTTTTATAATTTTCTTTTTGATGACCTTGAATAACATCAGTTGGTCCCATAGTTTGAATACAATAGCTGGTAACAAATTTGAAGAGTGTTTTGTTTTTTTTTTTCCCAGCAAACCAAAGAAGCTATAGTTAAGCTAAGTAGTTAATTCCATACAACTGTAAATACATAAAAGTAGCATTTATGTTTTAAAGGCTTGTGTGTTTTGTGTGTATGGGAGAGACAGAGAGAATAAGAAGAAAATAGCAAACTAATACAGTTCATTTTGTGGTATTTGATGGCAGATTACATTTTATTGGTGATTCTAAATATTTCTAAATTATTTGAATCTTTTACAAAAGATCTTTTACTGTGTATTAAAATAGAAAAACTAATTCAGTCAGCCATCCTTTGAAGAATGAAGTATGGATCTTTCCTACAAGAGAGCTGTTAATAGCTCTGATCACAGAAATTTAACCTTGAATTGTCAGTGATATTATTGACTTGTGAAGATGTGCTGTTATCATAAGTATTAAGTACTAAGATGATGAGTATTCTCTATGCAAATGCAGTCCACAGATTTACTGAATATTATTTTAGATTTGATCTAAATATATAGTATTTTGTTAAACAATAAAATCTCCAAATAAAGTTGTATTCTGAAATTTTTATAAATGATGTATCATGGGATGCTATCTATTAAACAATCTACATCTGATTGTTCTATTGGCAATGATCGGGATACATTGAAACATCATAGCATTATGCTAAAAAGAAATCTGAGTATATTTAACTCAAACTTAGGTTTTCTTTTCTATCTTACATGTGATAATCAATTCTACCTTTCAAAAAGCCTTAATCTCTTTCTGATGTTCATCAGTTGAAAATTCCAATAAAGGTTGTTAGTTTTTTATCTTACAAGGCAACTTTACTATGTTGCTAATGGGAGTAGGGCTTGTGAAAATGACTTCGGGTATATGATAGGAAAGAGTAGGTGTGATCTATAGAGAACACTGAGGAGTTAGTGCAAGAAAAAGAATAAAATGTGCAGCTGCAAGTGGTATAGGCTACAAAATCCACTAAAGTTAGATGTCCTAGAGAGAAATAGGGAAAATGAAAAATAGGATCTATCCTTTTGATTCTTCTTTTGGAAAATATAAAGAAAATGCGAATTTACAAGTTAATCAAAGAAGCTACCATTTCAAGTGATGAATGTGCCAGTAAGACATATCTTCTATGTATGTCTCATAGAAGATAAATGGTTAATAGTGAGATTCAGTAAAAGAGAGATACTTCTTTGAATATTTTTAAACCAGGGAATAGAGATGGATAATTTGGTGTGGAATAATCCTGTAGGTTTCAGCCTGGAAAGATGGGCAGATTGAAGTAGTATATAAGTGGATGAGACCTAGGAAAGTTTGTTTAATGTCATAAAATAGTGGTGTCACCGATGACCACCCTGAACTGGTCTGTTTTCTTATCTTTTACACAAGTAATTCTATGATGTATGTGGTGGGGGAAAAATGTCCAACTAGTTGTATTCCCACATTATCACTGATACAATCAGTTTGGTCTTGTCCCTCCTCGTCCCTCAACTGTCTTTTTACTTAGTGGGAGAAGATTGTTTGGGAGTTAAGAAAACCATAGACATTGCCAAAATATTACAAACTTTCTCTGCTTTTTGCCTCCCCTCTTTGGAGATGGCAGTGTAGAAGGAACTTGATATTAAACTGAGAGATAGGATTTTGTGATCAGTGTTTGTTCTCTAACCCACTGTTTTTCCATTTTCCCCCTGAAGTATTTAAGTCATAATCACAGAGTGTTTCAAAAGACTTTCTTGAGATCATACTCAATTGGAGATTTAGAATTCTGAAGTTGGCTTTGATCCACTGGAACCTCTTCTAAAATTAACTTTGTGATAATGCTACAGTAGAAATTCATCAGACATGAGGTGAAGTTTACACATGTATTGTTGCTGAAGGGAAGTTTTTACTAAACCCATTAACAGTAAAAACAAAATCAGGGTACATGTTTAACTTGCTTAAGAAAACAAACTTTTTAAACTATACAAGCAATGTGTTTTATTTGTAAGTTACTTTATACTGTTTGAAATGCTTTCATATCTAGCAGCAATATGTTCATTAAAACTTGAACTTAATATTTGTGTGATAGTCTTAGAGGAGTCGCAGAGAAATCTACTCTTTTTGGTTGTACTAAAGCATGTTGTTAGAAAATAAGAAACATAAAAAATCACAGAATTGAATTTTTCCTCTCCCCTCCACACTGTAATATACATGTGATATATATCTGTATGTAAAAATATATATGTGATATATATCTGTATATATAAATATATGTATGTCTCTGTACATATGTGTGTTTGTATATCTCAAATTTGTGGCCCTTTTAGTCTCAGTTTATAAAGTAAGATCATCAATACCTATTTTGACAGAGGAGAGTCAGAAATTAGAAATCTCCAGAATCATGTTAGGCACCTGTCAAATGGCATTTATCTTAAAAAGTAGGTGAAAATTATAAAAAACTAAGAACAGATTCCACCAACATGTTATATCAAATAGTCTTCTAGGAAGGATATTCTTTATTTTGCTTTTAATTAACACTAAAAAAGTAGCCCATATCTTTTCCAATAAGACAGACGATATCTGCATTACTGAGAGGGTGTTTTTGCACTTCATCTGTTTGAGTGCTGTCAGATAGGCTAAAAGTCCTTGTTTGAAAAGAAATGTGTGTGTATAGATATGAGGCAATTATTAATTCTGTTGTATTCAAATCAATTACTAAAGAAATGAAACTAAAATTACCTAATTAAAGTTGATCACAAATAAACCTGCTCTGTTTGTGACAAATATAATTGAAATGGTAATTATGCAGTAGTAACTCATTTCATTTGAAAATGGCAGTTCAGAAGATGCATTTGGTGGCAGAACTTGACTGCCTTTCTGCCCTTATCCAGAGTGATCTGCTTTATCAGGGACTTGATTAGACATTCCAGTATGATTCCTGGTATGGCTCTGAAATTCACTGTATTTCCATACTTATGGAACTGTGTTTCTGACATTATAACAAATCTCTGTTGCATTTCTGAAATTCTCATACCAGCCATTTCCCCCCCTTTCACTTATAAACTATCAAGGAGAAAAATGGGTTTTCTTAAAAGACTTTATAGCAAAGTATATATGAACAATTTACTCATTGGTTATTTGATTTAAGGGTGAAGAAATCTTTGAGTCCCAATTTTGGTTGTTGTGTCTGAAGTTTAGCTTTTATTGAGTCAGGGTTGCTTTTGGTACAGTCACAGTGCAATCAATCCTGAAAATCAGTGATCATTTTTATCCGGAAGTAGTTTCTTCTGCAAAACTTGGAAAGCTTTATTATTTTCAATTTTGCTTTAACATTACTCATTTACTCCTGTGCATTTATAAAATAGGGAAAATTAGTACTTATCTCTGAGAGTTGTTGTGAGGACTATTAAGATAACATTTGTAAAACTTCTGCCATAGAGCCTGATATATCTCAAGAAATAATTCATAGGTTAGTTTCTCTTTGCTACAGAAGCTGCTAGTCAGCTCTTACCCAGTGACTGTATCTTAAAGATCTTTAAAAACCTATGAATCAAATGGTTCTTCTTTGAAACTTAGACACTAGTCCCTCAAATTAATAGTTGGCCTATTAATAGTTAAGTCTATTATGAGTTACAATATGTTGGTTAGCTTACTATGACAGGCATTTCAATTATTCCTGCATGTTATTACTCAGATTAACCCTTATAGTTTGGTCACTTGCACACTGTGTGTGCTGAGATACCAGAGACCAAATCACCCATCTGGTCTTCTTATCCACAAGGCAGTTTCGAAATAAATGGTCAAAGTTAATGCTTACTAGGTTCTTAACTCTCTTTCCAGCAATCATTCAAGCAGAATACTGTTAGAGGAAAAGCTTCAACTAGGCAGCTTCATCTGGCTTTTAAGATTGGGACCACTCTACAATATAAATAGATTTTACAGAAGACTTTAAAATATGTGTGGAGAATCACGGTTGTATGTATATGTCAGTTAGAGATTAAAATTCACTCCAAGATTTTTTGCTAATTTGTTGGTAAGGAGTATGAACTGGTATTGCTAAAAATTTATGATTTTTAAATTATTTGTACTATTATTATTTTTGCTAAAGAATATTTTGGTTCTGTGAACCAAGATCTTTAAAAATATAACCTGTTCATTTAGTAGACATTCATGAAAATGGATGTAGTACTGCTGTTTTTACTCTTAACCCTGTGACTATTGCCCAAAGATCATTTAAAATCTATGAATCAAATAATTCTGCCTTGAGACTTACACAGATCTCCTTATGCTATATTGTGAGGCCAGAATTCAATTATTTTAAGAGTAATTGTGATAAATTATCACATTTGTCAATGATATAACAGTATCTAGGTTAAATACATAACCTTTATAGGTTTGTTTTTTTCCCTCTACTCATTTGTGCTGAATACTTCCTTGGAATACTATTTAAATTAAGCAATTTTAGATAAGTAGCCATTATCTAATTTTATAAATATTTGCTTTTCTACATCCCTATAGCTGTAGGAAACATGGCAGTGTATTTAATATCCTGAAGGATACCAAATCTTCTCTTGTTCATTTTGTAACAGATCATCTTCAGAAATAATATTTCTATTGCTTATCTACCTTTGGTTTTCTTTTTTAAAATATTACAACAAAATTCTATATTATTTGGAATTTAAGGAAGTGTTCTATAAATGATGAAACCCATAATATTTAATGGACATGTAGAGGAAAGCAATGTTATCCATCCTAACTGAATTGAAAATGCTGGGTCTATTCAGTAGCAATTTAATAAGAACAGGTCACCTCCATTTTTATGCTTAAAAGTACCCTTTGTGGTAATCAATCTGTAATTTTCTATTTGCAGTTTTTTTGTTTGTTTGTTTATTGTGTGAGTGGTTATAGTTGAATTATTGTAAGACACTTTTAGCCACTAGCAAAGTTGTTCTTAATCAGTTAAAGTGTATTGTTACCTACTTGGGTAGCTCTGCAGGGTTGTGGCTAACTTCACCTCTCCCCTCTGCTCTCAAATACTTGCTTTTCATGGATGGGATCATTTAGATTTTAATATAGTTTTAGGATTATGTATCTAGATGGGTACAACTCTGATAATTGATACCTACTAATTGCATTTATAGTAAAGCATCTTTAATGCTTAAAAGTTCTTTCATGCTTTGAATTTGGTGTTTTTCCTTCTTTTCTGCCTATGAGAGACCCTGATGTTTTCGTGAATATTTACTTCCAGATTTCTGATTTTACCATTTGTTTTGATTTCCTAGTTTTCTGGCGATTGAGATCAAGGAAATGATCCAGTTAGTTTAAATCAGAAAGCTAGTAACTTTTGATACAAAAGTGAGGATCATCTACCCTTAAGAGAAAGAAAGGAGTGCCCTCTTTAGAGGTACATATTCAGGGTTGCCATTACTTAGTGAACAGAGAACATCGATTAGTAACGCTTATGTCTACATCTGCAGTTCTCTCTTTTTCAGTTTATTTCTTTAGATACTGCAGATACTTTCCCCAACACTACATCTAGTCCATCAGAAACTATTAACTACGTTTATAAATTATATCTTGAATTCATGTAAATGAAAGTGGTTAAGAGTACTGACTTTAAAGTTACATAGACCTGGGTTCAAGTGTTGGCTCTTTTTCTTACTTTAAGTTTAAACCTTAGGAAATTGCTGGTATTTGATTGTTTTTCAACCTAATAACTCTGTGACCTTGGGAATGTTCATTGGATTTCCTAAATTTAGTTTTCTCATCTATAAATAATACCTGTCATTAAGTTTTAAGAAGTAAATGCAATAAGTACATAAAACATTTAGCTTATTTCTGGCACAGCTAACTGTTATTGTAAATGTTTGCATATAGTTTCATACTTATTTGATATGGTTTCTAAATATTACTTGAAATACAAGTAATACCAATTTAGTTTAAAGCTATTTCTTATCTTTTAAAATATGTTTATTTTTCTAACTTCATTTTTCTAACATTTAGAATATTTTCCATTAAAAAAACAAATACAAAAACAAGTTTGCCATTTGCAAATTTCATTGTTTCACAAGTCTATTGTGGTGTCTTACAAATCTGTTTTATAATGGTAACTGTATTTAGCTTTTCTATTTCATTTTATGTTATATTTAATAGTATTTTAATTATTATGGTTGATTATCATGGTAATTTAATAGTCTCTAAGTACTCAAGAAAGGAAATAGATTTTAAAAACAATCAAATCTCATTTCTCTGTTCCTAGGATGTTTAAGAAACACATATTTTTTAAATCAGTTAACTGGATGGAAAAATTGCAACCTTTTTTTTTTCCTTAGGAAAGAAGGTTAATGCGTCTAACCAGGAATTCCAGTGATAGCTTAGAATTTTAAGAGAAAATGAAAAGAAGTTTACCATTGATTCTAAATTGCCTTTATTTGATTTTGATTAAAACTGTCTTCATTTTACTACTATATGTACATAAAATAGGTCAATAAGGTGTACAGAATGGAATGAGCTATCTGAAAGGAAGTAGTGTTATCTAACCCCACATCTGGAAAATACAAGAATTAAAAAAAAAAAAACTTGATTGATTACACTGGATCACATCATTTTCCAATGATTGAAGACTGCTAGATGGAACTGATATAATGGAGTTTTCTTTTTGGAAAATAGTATCTTGGGTGTAATGGGGTTCCACTTAGTATTTAGTAAAAATACAGTTTTCTTTGAGTTTACAGAGACCTAAATCTGTACCTTAGTGGTTTTGGTGCTTCTGGTACAGATTTGGGAAGAGATTTTAAATTAGGATGTAAAGTTAGCACAGCATGACTTCAGCTAATGTACTGCTTGCCCTTGACCCCTTCTCCACAACCTGCCAGTAATGATAGGTCTTTGACAAGTGTAACTGCCTTATTGCCATTTTATTTACAGTTTCATAGCTAATGAATAATAAGAAAAAAGTCTGCAAGGACCTGATTGTTTACCTCTCTACTAGCAATTTACAGATGGTACATGCTGTGGCTGTTATAGACGATGTCCTGTAATAGCATTTGATGTAAGTAGCTACTCACCATTCTGTATTGTGGTTGGAGCTGGAGAAATAGAAAATTGGTCATTTCCCGGCAGATAGCAGTAAGTTTCAATTCAGTCAGAATGCTGTATGTGCTCTGATAGGTTTATAATAATTACCCAAAGATTGATGGTTTTTTGGTGAGTGTAAATTTGTGCAGCAGTAATCCATTAAGAAATCAATAATCATTCCATTCTGATGTGTAGTTCCTATTCAATGTTATAAATGTGTACCCAAAGCTGAAACCAGTGCTTAAAAAAAATGTACTTGACACTATTGGAAATGAAGGGATTTTTCTAACATTGTGTTTTTTCATATTTCTTTCTATTTGCTTGTGTTATTTTGCCCCGTATGGTATACCTATAACATGAAAAAAGTTGTTAAGACTTTTTAAATGTTTCTGCCTATTCTTCACCATTTACTTAGTTGCTGACTGGTGAATTAATTAGGTGTAAGGTACTTCATTGTATCTTTCTCTGTGTAGATGAGTTATTACCAAATCTGCATGATCATGAAAATAGCAAGGTTTTTTAAAATAAAATTTTAACCTTAACGCCATAATCTCATTGAAAAATGTAATGGTTATGACTGGCACCTCCTGAGCATTGTGCTAATGCTATTGTGGAAGTAAAGATTATGACAGCACTGATGTGCTGTGCAGTTTAGAGAGAAATAGAAATCAGCACAAATAACAAAGGATGTGAAGCAAGAAGAAAAGTGGTAGGAAAAACTTCGGCTCTGCAACCATCCATTACATAACTTCCGAACTGGAACTTTGGTGTTAAAACGAGATAGGGCTGGGGTTGTTGGGGTGTGGCTAGAGAGTCTGATCCCACAGGGGATGTAACCAGTGTTGCAAAATTCTGCCATCATTTGGGCCATAAAGAGTAGTCTAAATAAAAATTCTAAATTACAGTGTAATAGGAACAGAAGATAAGGTTAAACAATGGAGAAAGGAGTAAAAAGAAAAGTAAAAGCCTTACTGTTCAGGTAATTCCAGTCCTCAGTTGCTCATCTTACCAACTTCCTAATTGTACTATGATGTCCCATATGTTCTAGGATGTTTATTATAGCCATAGTTCTGCTAGAATGTAAGCTGTCAAGTCTCTATTTTCCTTCTTTACTACTAAGAGCAGTAGTATTACACTGTGTGCGTTGACTTACGGGAATTTCATTTGAGAATTTCTTTCTTTATATTAACACTTTGTTCTTGGATGCTTGTGATTCCTTTACATGCTGTGATTTACTTAGTTCTTTGCTGATGAGCATTTTAGTTTGTTTCTAGGTTTTCACTGTTACATAAAGACTGTTAGGGTGACTGGCCTTGTCTGTTTACTATAGTATCCATCCTTAGGATAGCTCCACTGTAAATTCGCTCTCAAGAAGTCTACGCAGTGACCATGATGAATAAACTGTGATTCGGTTGCTCTTTGAGAAAGCCATCAATTTACTTACGTAGTTTATAAATCATTGTTTTGTCATCATTGACAACATTCAATTTTATTAATTTTGGTTACTGTGATGGGAGAAAATAATATTTGGCTTTTCTTAATTATGGTTACTAAAACATTATTTCATAGGCTTGTTGGCAGGAATATCTGTGTCTAATTTCTGTCCCTGAAGACTATTCCGCTTCAGGGTCCAGGAGAACTTATAATTAAAAACTCTATTAAGATCTAGGAAGAAGGAAGAAAAAGATTTTACTTGGGGTCCTTGCTTTGAAAAGATTTAATGAGAAGATATTTGATAGTAAGTACAAACTTCCAAATGCTAAATACAGCAGAAGATGTAGCTTTTATTCTTACAGTTGTTTTGTTTCACTGACTCATCTTGGTAAAACACAGAAACCTTTTGCAGGTATTAAGATAGTGCACCAGTGAAATTCAGGTGTAAACAGTCTTGATTGTTACGCAATGAAGACTGGGTATCCTGTGATAGCAACATTTTTTTCCTTTGGGACAAAAGTGTATCTAAACAGTAGAAGTAGCAAGCAAAGAATGCGGAAAGGAAAATAGGACTGAATTTAGAAATTACTGGATTAATCAGAGTGAGGTATTACTTTATAAAAGGAGTGAGGGGCAAGGGAAGGGCCCAGGTAGGAAAACTGCATTTTCCTTCTTTCCTGTTGGAAGAATGAGTGGTGGTGCTTTCTGTGTCTGCCCCCTGATAAGCAAGTTGAATGGCCTGGAAACTTACAGACTAAGCCTACTCCTGAGAAAAGTTGAAGTCTAGTACTTTTTTTGTTTGTTTTCTTGTACTCTTTTTCAGGAAACTGCTAGGTTTGGACTTGCCCTGTCTTTTACTCACATGGGAAACACAAATATGCTTGAGAGCAGAGAAGGTTCATCTCATGAAATGTTATGTTTTGCCCAATCAGTTATGCCCCTAAATGTGTCATGCAGTTTGGTAGCTCCCAGTCGGTCTCAAGAACTAGATTCTTGGCAGCCTGTTAAAGAATGTGTCACCAAGGAACCTGGGCTTGTTCTTTGACTCTAAGAGAATTCTTAGTGGAACAAACTTGTACCTCTTTCCCTTTTCCCCCTTCCCTGGAGTGGTGGTTGAGGATGTGGCTGATTTCATTCTCTGCTTTTTGCCTATGAAATCATATGTAAAATTATCAGGCCTCCAAGTTATTTTCTGGGACTGCAAGTGTATTTGTGTGTAGCCTGTGCGTGTGTTTGTGTGTGTACCTATGCCATTCATCTCACTACTGAAAATAACACTGATGAATCCAACACTTGGCGGTGACCCCAGAGGTCACTTAGAACAGCTTCCTAAACATAGGAAGAGTATCCTTGACAGCATGTGTGACAGGTGGTCTCAGGGATTTTGTCTGATTGCTTCTAGTGTTAAAGGAAACTCACAGTTGCATTGCTGATCAGCTCCAATTCTTAGAAAGTTTTTTTGTTGACTCCTCATTTGTTGCACTGGAATGTCACTGTTTTTACTGAAACACAAACTAACTATCTGATGGCATGAGGGCATCTAGATGCTTCATTCTGTAGTAGTGCTTGTACATTAAGTTTCCATGTTGGTTTTTAGCATTTTGCTTTGGCTCCATTTTTTTTTTTTTTAAACTATTGTGATTTCTTCTGAGACATAATGCTATAGGTGGTAGGTATAATGCCGAGTAGACAGTGGTGTCTGTTTCCAGCTTTGCCCACGTAAATACAAGTAAACCATCTCCGTATGGTTAAATAACACTCAGAAACACGGCACAGCAAAACAAACCAAAACTGATTTGGGTTTTATTTTTAGTAGTTTATATCCCATTGGTCTTACTTTTAGTTACTTTATGCTTAAAGAACTTGAATCTCTTACTTCACAATTAAGATCATAGTTAAACTGTTGTTTTGGTCAAAACCTATGCTTATTTGGGAGACAGAAATCCATTGATCATACTTCCATTTCAGATGGAATGTCGAATCTTGACTTTGTGCTTAGGTATTTTAGCATTTCCATGCTACTCTAAAACTTGATGCTTTAGGACTTAAAACTGAGATTTGAAAGAAGGATACAGAGAGATGTTACAAAACTCATTTAAAGGAAATGAGATCATCTTTCAGGGATTCATGTAGCTTAGGATGTGGAAATTTACCAAAAATTTCCAACTGAAATTTCTTATGAAAGACTCCTACGTAGAAAAAAAATAATATGGAGTCCCATGACAGGGGTTCTAGGCATCCACATTTGTTCCTCTGAGGGCATTAGCAATATTTGAATTGGCTTATGACTTCATATTTCTCCTTTGCCTGAGTGGTAGTTTTACTGTGCCTTTATTGAATTTACTATTGTAATTGGATATGGAATTGTGCCGGGAAACATATATTTCAATATGTGCACCTTAGCAATCTAAATCGTTAGGCTGGTGACTCACTCACATTTAACAGGGAAATTAGCTGGTTTTTCTTAGTGTGAACATTTGGGGAGGAGCTGACCCTAGCTACAGATATATGCCAGTGTTCCATGTTACCAGGGGCAAAACCTAAAATGTGGAGGGAGAGAGTGTGGGAATTTCTTTCAATTAGCTAAGGTCGGTTTTTTATCAGGCATGTCTTTGCTTTATACTGTGGAGAATTATCTAGTTGGGGATTCACTCACTGAAAAATGGTTGGGTATAAGTTTAATAGACTAGTTGGCCCATTTAGCCATGTTACTGCCGTCTTGATAAGCGTTCTTCAGCAAGTTCACATAGTGCCATGGGGTTTCTCTCCATCATGGTGAGGGCTATTTTGAAATTTTCAAGAAAAAAATAATCGTCACAGTGCGCTGTTGTGAAAATAGTTATGTCATGGAATCCTGTTCCGCAGACTTTATCATCGAGTAATCTGGCATGCTTGTAAAAATAGAGTCCGAGACTTGACCCAGGTGTACCGAATCAGAATCTTTAAGGAAGGAGCCTGTGATGCTAATTCTGGTGATGTGTTAAGTTTAGGTGATACTGTGAAATTGTATAGCTGTGGGGAATGAGAAAGGTCTACCTTGGGAAAGTGATAGTGGTTGATTCAAGCACTGTGGAACTACATACAGTGTCTTACAATCAAACACTAAAATTTCTTTTACTTGTCAATAATGATATGAAAATATGACTGAGTATATCTTTAAGGTTTTCAGGGGGTAAGGTGTCCAGTTGAAGTTGTTGTTTTTTTTTTTTTCAAGGAAAAACCCCTAAAAATAGAAAGTTGTATGACATAGTTTTATTGTGGTGTGGCGGGGCAAACGTCTTTGCTTTTTTTACTTTTTCTACCTGACTCTAGCCATTTTCCTTGTTGTTGGCCTTCCAGACCATTTTTTGGGGGCATTTTATAAAACAGTGTACATTTTCACACTGTGTTTTACGAGACTTAATAGTTTTCTCTCTCTACTTCTCTCTGTTTTATTCCCTTAGCCTGTTTACGAAAAATAGACACATGTTCCTGTTTCAGCCAGGGAGCTTGTGCATCTGTTGACACTTCAGAAATAATCAGTTTAGATTTCAACAGTTGATTAGTGCTCTGTTCTAACCAAACTGAGAAGGAACTCTTAAGATATTGCCGCACTTAGTTTTCTGCACAAATACATAATAACGATCATTTCAAACTAATGTGGTTATAAGAAGCCTGTGCTTCGGTTCTGTTTTTCTTTATTGTACCTCAAAGAAAGTGTCAGAACATTTAGAGACCAATATTCCAAGAGTGGTAGTTCAAGACTTATCACAAAAATTTCATTAGGGGTATTTTATTTATAACAACTCTGTGACTCTTGGAAAAAAATATTGGTGGAATTCCAGGAAATCTTCTATGATTTGCTAAACAGTTTCCTAGGGACTCCAGCTTCACATTGAATTACTACTGAATGTAAGAACGATAGCTAATGGTATCAGTGTGGCACCCAAGTACTGATTTGCCTGAGATAGGGAGCCATATCCCCATGAACTAGAGCCAAAAGGAAAGCAGAGATGCACGTTTTAAATATACTTGTGCAGACACTTACCTGGTTGACCTGACATTTCTCCATTGGTCTGTAGAAACAGACTAGAAATAGAATCAGAGATATAATAGAATTGATAGAAATAATAGGATACATACAAATTAGAATTGGAAAGCATGAAGTGATTTATAGACAAGATCCTATAGGATAATACTCAATTAATGTTTACTGAATACTTTATGGAAAATAGTGTATCTAGTACAGGAAAAAAGCATGCATTCTATGATTTCAAGGATGAAATCATAAATAAATAAAAAGTTGAATATTAGTTGAATATTTTAGGTATGGGTTTGAGACATTTAAGCAAACATAATAGAATTTCCTAATTATATCCGTATAATTAAGGAATAGGATACATTGATTTCTTAGGAAGAATTGAAGAATTGCCTCTAGTTAGATTCATGGAATTAATAATTTTCTTTCTGTAGTTTTTTCACCTGTTTCTCTAATATAAATCTTGTCCTCCCCTTCCCAAAAACTTAATGTGGCTCTGCATACCTGTGGGGAGCTTTGGAGAGATATAAAGAGCTAATAAACTCTTTAGCATTTTACACTATACCCTATTTAGACAACACAATCCATCTTTTTACCTTTATCTGAAACTCCCCATCACATATATCATGCTTTGGTTATAGACCTTGCCATGTCTTGAAATAAGTTCTTTTATATTGCTTTACCTTCAAACCTGTCCTTTTCCTTGAAATTTTGTTCCTTTTTCTTGCCCAGGCCAACTCTTAATCCTTCTTTAAAGAACAAATATTACCGCTTCTTTATAACTCTAGTTACTACCTTATGTCCATTGCACTTAATATGTATGTATCTTGATTTCAGTGTCCATCCCATTGTATTATTACCATTTCATGCCTGTCTCATATTATTCTTTAAGGTTCTTTAAGGCAGAGACTATGTTTTGCTAATCTCTGTGCCTAGTTTCTTGTCACTGTAAGCTGACCCCGGAGTAGGTTCATTCTTCCTGGTGTTTTATGAACACATGTCTAAAGGAGAGTAAATGGGCTTTATGAAGTGTCTGGAAGTAGGAAGAGAGATGATGAAAGATGAAGAAAGAGAGATGGAGGTGATCCCTATAGATGAGGAGGAAACGAAAAAAGATACCAAGCAGTGAAGGTCAATTTGGGTCTGATTTCATCTGCCCTTATACAATTCAGAAGTGATATAGGATGGTGACCTCTGAACTCAGATCTGTGTTGATAGTCTTGCCTTCAGACCTTGCTTCGTGGTTACTCTTGTACTTTGGAGCTGACCAGGAGAGGAATGTCACTAACTCAGCCTCATAGTAGACTGGAGTATTAATAAGCAAAATTCCTGTGGACTTCCTTATATGTGTCATCTGTAACAGAATAATAACAGTGGTACACCCTTTCTTCTTTGTCCTTCTCATATTTCTTCTCTCCCACACTTTCATCTATCCTGTTTGTGCTGGCTCATAATTTTTGACTTCTAATGAAACTTCCTTGGGCTAAGCCTAGGGAAATTTGTTTCAGTTCAGTCATTTGCCCTTTGTCAAGTTGACCTATTTCATTTTAAAAATAAGGTTGTGGTGGGATGAGTACTTAGAACTCAGGAAGGGGCATGCCATCAGTGCCCCAGCAAAGGTTATGTAGATAAGACTGGCTTTAGCGAAGTATATGAATTGTCTTCAGGGCTCTTTTGCTATTCTCTCTTCTATCTTAGCACCCCCCTTTAGAAACCACTTCCCTTGTGGTGCTTTCTTGCTGCTTTACTGTCCTACTCATCCCTGCCACTTTTTCAGGGTGCAAGATTCTGAGGTGTGTCTCAACAGTCTCTTTCATCCAAATCAGATTCTGTCTGTGTTCAGCAGGAGCACTTTTCTCAACTTTTTGTCACATTATAGGACAATTCAAATAGAATTCAAGATGGACTTGTAGAGGGTGCCACAGTCTAATAGATCACTCTTGTCTTTAAGCCACATATATTACACTAGATGTTTTCCTAGAATAATTTTATCAAATTATTATAATACATTTGTAATAATGCAGAATTTTAGGCACCAGGTTACATTGGGGGATAGAGAAGGGAAGTTTGAGACCATGAAACATTTCCTTTTGTTTCTAACCAATTAAAGCTCTAAAGTGACTGTTTTCCCAATTCTGAGGTTAAGATCAGGCCAGAGTTAAACCTTGTTTTTTTCCTGAGAACAGAAAATCAGCCTTTTAAAGAAGAAAGTTGTGGATTGTACAGTGTTAAAGAATACCAGGACTGGAAGTATCACCAATGGCCACTGGTGTCAATGACCCTGTGCCAAATGTTTTTTGGGAGAGGAAAATTGTCTTGAATAGAGTCTATAAAGCTATAGAGAGCTTGAGCTGATGACTGCTTTTTTAAAGTTTTTGGAGTTGATATTGTATACTCCTATTTTGTTTTATTTCAGTATAAAGTGTTTCTGTCTATAATTTTATAAATACAGAACAAATTTACCAATATATCTGAATGTGTGTAAATATGTACTTGATCATCTCATAGCAGAGAGGTCCACCCCGCCTTCCTTGACAGATAAGCAGTGCTTGGTCACATCTAGTGTAGAAAAGGTGTGCTCACTCAGTGATTTCTACACTTGCAAAGATGCTACCATGGAAAAGAATTTTAATTACTTGGATAAAACCCCCATAAAAATCTCAGCCTCTAAGTATCTGCAAAGGTGAAAATGCCGTAGACATATAGCTATATTTTGCAAAAATATACCAAACCTTTCTATTTTGGTATCAGATGCATTTTTTTGAGGAAGAAAGGAAGGAAATAAAAGCTGGTTAATTGGAGGACACAGAGCAGCAAGTCTTGAATGTAACAGGGTTGTTTTTATTTCTTTTTGTGAGCCACTTTTTTTTTGTTTTTATTGAGAGTATATTTTGTTCTATATCCTAATTTCCAGAATAACCAATGACATAACTTCATTCATGCGGCATTCATTCATTTGGTAATGTTAATAGAGTTGTGTAAACTAACCATTTATGAGGAAATCCATTTTAACTCATGAATAAGAACTTGTGGAATACAGTCAGGATTGGACCAAAAAGCTGTTGCAATTACATTTAAATAGTAGTGGTGATGAATGTGGTTACAGTGACTGTGTTGCTATAATTGGAACTCAGATTGAGAGTTGGAAGGGGATTGACTGAAAACAATTTTTAGGTATCTTGGCCTTAGCTGGATAAGGTTTTTGACTATTGGCCTATCATCAGTTCCTTGATGTGCCTAGTATTTTACACATTGTAACTCCTTAGTAATTATTGATTAGTCCTTGTAGCCTAGGTTCCCAACCTCATTTCATTTACCTGCTGTGTGGACTTGAATGAATTACTTAACCTCTGTGTGCTTCATTTTCATCTGTCCTAAAGATTGTGATGAACTCTTCTCCTACAAAGTTGCCAAAGTATTAAATGAGATATGGCATTTAAAACTGTTAGCATAGTCTGGCGTGCCTAGTAAGTGATCCTATAAAGGTGAGATATTGTTATTAAATCATTGTTGACTGGCAGCTCCTGTGGCTTTCTGATTTGGAACAGTGTTGAGTGTCAACGGCTGATCTACTTGTTGGTTCATTTACTGGCTCTGGAGCTCTTTTGAATTCATTTCTCTCACAGTGTTAACACAGAACACTCACATGTCTGAAAGGCACTATATGTTTCTTCTCTTATCTGTAATCTTTTAATTTGGAGCTTTTATCATGTTGAATTTTACCTTAACAGGTTGGTAGTAATAACTTTTTTCTTACAAGTATTGTTATTAACAGAGTCAATAATGTATCGCAATTGTTCTTTCATATTAAAAGAAGTTTGGTTTGTGTTTTTGGTATATCTAAGGCTTTCACCCTGTGTTTAGTGTACCTGCTTTGCAAAATAAGAAAGGTCTGATGTTACACAGCTATGTATTCCCATTATAGACCAAAAACTGTGATTCTGGGATAGCTATTTCTTTTCTAAAATGTTTTAAGCCAAAATAATATCTAAGCACTTATTATGCCGTATAAATAATTAGGTTATCTTGGTTCACTGATATTTAGCATGTAGCACTTTTATTATCTTTCTAGCTTGATGAGAAAATCTTTATCTAATGCCACTTATGACTGTTCCATGAAAGTAAATACAACATACTTGTTGAGAGCCATATGATTTGAGTCATGCATTGCCTTCGCCTATCCCTTTAATTTATTTTTAAGACAGGAGATGAGAATGATGGATTGGTTTCAGGGTGTGAACAACTAGTCTCTGATTGTAATTCGGGAGATATGTGGATCTGAAGTTGATGGGCAGGCTGCCTGGTTAGCCAGGCTAGCTTCCATTATCTCAAGAACCTGTACCGATTAGTAGGCTGTGTCCTATTGAGAGACCTTGCTATGAAAAGGCATTTTCCCAGAATGGTGAAGAAATAAAGGTAAACATGTCATCTGCAGTTTCACTTCCATTGTTTCAAGGCTGTAGGATTCTGTCTTAAAGGATAGTATCTTTGTTCAGGAGGGAACTGGAAGTCTTATCTCCTTTTCAACTCACGGTTCCCGCCATCCTCCTACTTCAGTTAGAATTAATTCATATCTAAGGCATAAAAAATGTTGAGTTTTATTTTCCTAGGGCATAACTAAAAGTTCAATAAACTTACTGAATAATGATGAATGAAATTAGAGTGAGACCTATCTAGCAACTTGAAATATGGTTTGCTATGATGTGTGTGATTGTTTATATTTCTTACTCAGTTCTGGATAAGAAATTAGCTATGCCCCAGTATCACCTAATTTGACTGTGACTTTACCTTCCTTAGAACCCAATTGAAACGGATCTTTTGTAATTTTTAAGAGTTAATATGTTTTTAGTTTAGTTCAACAGGGCTTTTTCTGAATAGGTTTATGTTTTTGTTTCCTAAGAGATTCATGCTTTAATCAAAGTCATATTAAATCAGTCACTGTAGAGGATCTTACACTGTGAGGAATCTTTTTAATTTTCACATTCTTCATATATTTTGTGAAAGTGTACATTTGATTCATACAGTGTTATACATCACATCTTACAATTAATATGACCACTAAAATTACACTTTTCAAGTCCATCCTATAATAAATTAATGGATAAAGCATGGAAGAAAGGAAAAATGGTTTTTCTTATTTAATATTTCATTTAATCCAAATATTCTTTTAGATTTTTTTAAATAAAAATTGACATTTAGGAGCTATCAAATTAAAACTCTCAATATTCACTGGCATGAAAACACCAACTCTTCATGCAACACACAGAGATGCACGTGCATGCTCACCCACACACACCCCTTTCTGTTTTGTAGGAAGATTAGATTTGATTCTCTGAAGATACCTTTTTCCCCAAGAAACTCACATTTCTTATTAGCCTGATTAGCAAATATAAGCACTGAAATTATGTTGATAATTTTCAGCCAATTGTTATTATAACCTGAAATTTGGATTTGGGTTGATAGTATTGAGGAAGGCATTTAAGAACAGAGAACAAGGCTCAAGCAGCTGTATGAGGCAGGATAATCATGACTGGGATGACAGAGGGTGATGATGCAGCTTCCGTGGGAGATAGGTGTTCTGCCAGCCTGCGAGTACTTGCCATCCTTGTGATAAGTATAAAAATATCCATTTACCTTTATTTATGTTACACTTGTGTACCCTGCCCCTCCTTGCTGAATCAATAGCAATTTTAAGAATATAAATCACAATCAGATTTAGGAACATGCTAAACTAAACAAAATAAATACCTTCCTGCATCCCTCCACCATAACTAGAAAAACAAATATGCCCAATGTCAGGTAAAATCTGAAACAAAGAGGGGAAAGGAGAGGGGCCCAAAAACCTGCTACTTCAAAAGTAAACGTTCAGACGTGGCTTTCTGCAGATTTGAAAGACAGACACTTGCACTTAGGGGTTTCTGGAGATTGTGCTTGGAGTTAATGTAACATTTTACCAGAGGTAGCCTAAAATTACTATCATTTGATATGTGTGGTGGACAGATTTCAGCAAGTTGTTGGAACAGTGAAATTATGTTTAATTAAACGCTCTCTATTGTCTCCAAAGTTCATTTTGGAGAAGCCCTATAATATTGGAAGTTAAGGAGAAAAAAGATTACTTTTCTTTCATGTTGGATTTAAGAAGTTTATTCATCTAAATACCATAAAGGTTAGGGTGTCTCCCCATTATTTCAGACTGAGTTAGAGTCCTATCATCATGTATCTCCTGAATAGGCCCTTGCTATTACCTTGCCAAGAGCTAGCATGGGTGTGCATTAGTCTTTGTGGATCAAGTAGATTCTTTTTTTTTTTTTTTTAAACTATTATGTGAATGGCTGCTGACTACCGCTACCCTTTCCTCGAGATCTTTACTACATGTCTAGTTCCACTCCATTTTGAATCTGCTAAGAATCACCTTATAAAACTAGAGAAGGAAAACCCTATTTACTCCCTGGGAGGTTGTTTGTTCTCACTAATCTTTTTCTTTTTAAAATTTAAGTTTTATATATATATATAAAATTTAAGTTTTATATATATATGTGTATATATATATATATATATATTTCACAACTTTTTATTCCCCAGGGATCACCCACCATCTCCCTTCCCTGACCATTCCCACTCCTCCCACCTCCCCTTCCTCCCCAGTTATGTACTTTAGTTTAGTTGTTAATCTTGTTTTGACTTTTTCCCCTGGCCTTTTGTTTGTTTTTTCTATGTCACATATTTAGTAAAACCGTTTAATTTCTTTTTCTTTCTGATTTGTTTCTGCTGCTATGATTTCTTCTAGGTACATCCATGTTATTTCAAGTTCATCAAATTTGCCACTTTTGATTGATGAGTAATATTCCATTGTGTATACATGCCATATCTTTTTCATCCATTCATCTGTTTGGGTTCATTTGGGTTTTTTCCATATCTTTGCAGTTATAAACATCTGAGTACAGGTTCCCTTTGATAAGTATTGAGGACTCCTTTGGGTAGATTCCCAGAAGAGTGATTGCTGGGTCAAATGGTAGTTCCATTTTCATTAGTTTGAAGGACCTCCCCTCTGCTTTTCATAGTGGCTGGACCAGTTTACATTCCCACCAGCAGTGTAGCAGTGTAGCAGTGTCCCTTTCTCTCCACCTCCATACCAGCACTTGTTGTTGCCCGCTTTTTTTTTTTTTTTTTTTTTTTTTTTTTTTTTTTTTTTTTTTTTGATGTGGGCCATTCTTACTGGTGTTAGGTGGTATATCATTGTGGTTTTGATTTGCATTTCTCTGATTGCTTCACTTACCTTTTTCTACTGTCAGCTTTTCCAGTAGGAGTATGGTCTGGGTAAGAGATATTGAGCCCATAGATTCTAAAACTTGCTTTATGATATTTGTGACACACTTATAATTATATTGAGGCTGCCACTACTTTACTTCTCAATCAGGAGCAGAAAAGAATAGGATAGGCAATAAGCCAAATCTTTGTAAGTATCTTTGAGAAACAACCAGAAAGACTTATCAAATTTACATATCTGAGATATAAGACTACATGTATCAGACATATTTATTACTGTGGAATAGTTAAAAAGTATATAATAAAAATTTATAGCATATGGTAATTTACACTAATAAGTTATGATTTCCTAGTATGCCTATTGGTTTCATAAAACCCATAAAAGGAATCACATACATCTGTATATAAGCAGAGAATAAAGGTAGACATTAATGATTATTGAATACAGCAGATGCTTATTGATTACCTCCAAGGCTGTAGAAAGGAAGACAGTCCAGGTCAAACATTTAGATCTTATTGATAGGCTCATAAATATTTCTAGTAGATGATAGGAAGTCTATATTTTTAATGATTTACCCTCTTTATTTTAGGTATACTGTGTTTCTTTTGGTAATTATTAAAGGGAAATATTTTAGCAAACCAGTCAGATATATTATTAAAATATGCATTTGTAAGTATTAACTCACATGATCTTCATAAAACCCTATCAGATAGATACATTCTCTCATTTTATAGATGAGACACTAAATTATACTGAAAGCCATTAAGAGAGAAAACTGTGATTCAAACCTAGATTTGACTCTGGAACCCCTGTTCTTAGCTAGTATGACAGTATTTCTAAAGCTATAGATTTTGCTTTATTATGGGTTATAAAGTCAATTTAAAATATTATAATTAATCCTTTAATAAAAGCACATGAAATGCATAATATATAGATGTACCTTGTATGTAGTAAGTATATTGTTTATGAAACCATTTTTCATAAACAAATGAATATTTAGACACATTTATATATATGTTGAATTGCAATAGGAATGTATTATTGTATATCTATGTAAAAAAGAACTGGTTTCAAACCATTAATTACACTATTGAGACTTTCAGTGCTTTGAAAGTAATAGTTTAGTAAATCTTTATTAAGTTGAATTTATATATTATTAAGTAAAAATGTCCACATACAGTGTTAGGATATAAGGCTTCTGCTCTGCAAATAACTTCTATGTGGAGTAGATGAAAATGTTATTTTCACAGTTCCTAACCAATGAAGCTGCTAGCAGTCCAATATAATCAATCACTTTTTATTCAGTGTCTATTCTCAATTCAAATTTTTCCAAATCATTTTAGCTAGGACAGTTTTTCATTGCTTTCCAGTTTGGTCTCTTCTCTGTTAATACTGTCAAATAACAATCTTAGTTCAAAATAAGTGCCAATTCCTTAAGAATAAGTTAACAGACAATCTAGGTTCCAGTAAAGTAATGATACATCAATAAATGGAGTTTATTTCAGCATTGCAGCTATTCAACAGTAGGAAAACTGAGAACATTTATATTAAAAAGTCAAATCATTTGATGCTGATTATTGATGCTGGAAAGGATAAAAATAGTGACCAGTAAGTAGAGAATCATTATATTAAAATATATTTATATTAGGTCAAAACTTATTATGAATAGTGGGAAAACATCAGTTGTTGCTTATTAATATCAGAAACAAGAAAAAATTTGGTTCATTTCCTTTACTATTTTTATTTAATTGTATGCTAGGCAAAACTGCCAACTAGTTAAATAAGAAAGCAAATAAGGTGTAAAACTTAGAAAGGATGAGGTAGAAGTTGTTTATAGATGATAAAAAATTTTATATTCACAAACCTCAGAAAATCACTTGAGCAATGATCACAACAATAAAATAAATCATTGATAGGGTAGTTCAAGATTAATATGTTTCATTTAATTATATAATATTAACATTAAAGAATATACAAAATAAAAATACTATTTTCTTTGACAGGTAGATTCAATATTATCCATAACTCATACTGAACAGTGGGATAAAGTCTAAGTTAGAACAAAGATCTAAATGTGAAAGATGATCCTTAAAATTAGTAGAAGAATACACAAATTTCTATACGTTGTTATACAGTATTCCATCTGAATAAATTCAAAACCCAAAAATTGATTTTAAAATATCAGTGGATTTGAACTTAGGGCAAAAAGCATAATAAATAATACACATTGTCAAAAGATAAAAGATTATCTGGAGTTAAAATTTATAGGTCATAATGATAGACAATTTTTCTGGAAAACATCAACTTCTAATAATGGACAAAGAATACCTCATTGAAATGTAGTCTAATTTTTTTAACATATAATTCACAGAAAAATACCTTTGTCTTTAGTTTTGTTTGGAATTTCTCCATCTGATTCAGCATACCATTTCTGGGTATTTACTGAAAGAATGCAAAAACACTAATTTGAAAAGCTTTATGCACCCCTATACTCATTGTAGTAATATTTACAATAGCCAATACATAAAGCCATCAAGTGCTAAAGAGCAGTGGATGAATAGATTAAGGAGATGTGTTATATACACATAATGCAATACTGCTTCTCATCCCGAAGAGTGCTGAAATCATGCCACATTTACAACATTTCCATCAAGGGGAGGAACTTGAGGGTATTTTGCAAAGTGAAATAAGAAGAAGAAAAAAATACCATTTGAGTTCACTCATGGAATATAATGAAAAAATAAAGTCAAACATAAAAATAAAGCCTTAGATGGACAACAAAATGCTACCATAGGGTATGGAAAGAGGAGGATATTGGTAGGTGGTCAAGGGTGTCTGGACATTTGATGTGGGTATGGTGTGATATATACAGTCGCTGAGGTAAGAAACTGTTCATCTAAAACCTATGCAGTGTTGCAAACCATGAAAAGAAAGAAAATTAACTATTTCTCACTTTGATTCAAAATAGGAGAAATCTAAAGCATACTTGACAGCTTTTTAAACGTAACACATTAGCACACATCCAGCCTTGTAATACCATACTTTTGGCAAAGCTACAAGGAAACAAGGACTTTCATGCACTGTTGATGGGAATATAACTTGGTGTAAATGTAAATTGGAACAAGGACATTAAATCTTGATTTCTACAAATTTTCTTACAGTAATATTTGTAAAATGTTAAGTGAACCAATTGTTTTAATAGCAGGAGGTGAAGAATACTTTGCTGACAACACCTGTCAATTGAGGACTGGTTAAATAAACAAGGTACATCAATAATGTAATATTTCACAGGTGTACAAACAAATGAGGATTTGTTATGAAATTGGAACGATTTCCAAAATTATGATGTTGCTAAAAAGCTAAAAAGCAAGGACAGGATCAAATACACTGTATTTCTGCAAAAATAGAAAAATTGTTGGTAGTCATGTATAAAATATCTGGAGAGATACAAGAAAGAGATAAACTGGTTGCTTTGGGGGCTTTGTACATGGAAGGTCGAGGGTTAAGAGCTACAATGGGGGGCCTGAGACAGAGGTGAGATTCTTAACTCCGTATTTTCCTAATGCAAGGCTTTTCACTGTGTAACTTTGCTTTATGATTTTTGAATCATGAAAGTTGATCTTTATGTAACAAAAGAAGAAAAAAAAAAGAAAGAAGATAAACTTTTAAAATAACCAGTGAACCACAACACTTAATGTTAGTTTGTTGAAAAAGGTATTTTTCCTATGGGGTTGGACTAAAATTGTTAGAGACCAGTATAACCCATTAATTTGCTTCTTCATTGCCAACTTGGATTCAAGTTTCTCACATTCAAATCATTGATAGTTTTATTTCTGAAACACATTTAATAATTTTAATTATATTTTACTTCTTATTTTCTTGCACTTTACTAATATCAAGCAATCATTATCCAGAGTTCATAGACGTGTCAATTAAAAACAAAAACAGTTGAACAAAAATCAGTCTGGAATTCATCTTAAAAAAACCCGACATTGGTATACGACCTCAAACCCTGAAAATTGCAATATTGTTGAAAATATCTGTGTATATATTTACCTTGCTTATGCCTACTTTCTTGAAGTATAACATTGGAAAATTGCCATGTTATATATAACATGATGTAAAAATGGTAGTGTTTTGAGTTTGTTTTCATTAGTGTTGAACTACAATTAATTATAAATATTTGGTACATCTATGTAAATGAGAATATCAAACAGCTGTTCAATATGGGATTCAAGATTGAATTTTACGTTTTGATAGTGTTCACTTAATAACTCTGTGTATTGTCTAACCTTTAAGACATTTTGTTTCTTCTAAAAAGAAATACTTCCCTCATAAGATTGTGGTCAAAACTGGAATGAATGCCTTTAAAAAAACAGCATGATAGACTTTAGATACAAATAGTCATTGTCCCTGTGATTATGTTAAACAAGATATGCAGCACTAAATTTCTAAAATTGTTAACAAGGCAATATATACAATTTGCCAATGCTTATAGTATTAAGTTCCGTTGAATAAGTTAAATGAATGGTGGATTACAAAATTTTCAGTTACAAGTTTCTGTCTATTTACATTTCATTTACTGAGTTTGATAGGTTCAATCATTGAATATTTCATATGGAGAATTATCCATAAACTAATGAAAAATGTTATGTATTTTATATATATAGTCATTGGTGTTTTAAAATATGGCATATCTACTCAGAATCACAATACAATAATTAAAAATTCTGTACTATAAACATAATTATGACAGGGAATTTGACAAAATTCAATAATTTAAAAGACTGCAGATCACTTTGTGGTATTTCAAATTTGTAAACAAAAGCCCACGAGATACTAGTATATGTATATTTAATAAGAAAGGATGGGAAGGCTATATATCAGATGCTGATAGTGGTCATCTTTGAGTATTGTAACTGTGACAATTCTCTTGTTGGATATTCTTTTGCAGATTTCCAAAGTTGCTAAAAGTTTTCAAAGTTTCTACATTGAATAATACATAATACACAATAAATGTGTGTGTGTAGTTTATAAATACTGTATGTGTTGAATGTGTGTGTTTGTTTACATAAACTTTGAGAATGGATTTCAGAATGAATAGAATGCATATAGATGTACCTCTTTTTAAACAAAACAGTTTAAAGCTATATTAGCTTTGTTAGTGGCATCTTATTCCAGAAGAGTAGAAGTTGGCAGCTGGGAGTACTCTTGGCACATTTTCGCATTGAGGAGGGGTTTATTTTGGTAAAATAACACTGCCACTATAGCCTGATGGCTACTGCAACGGGATCAGATCTCAGGTCACATCAGTTCAGTAGCTCAGCATGTAGGTAGCTCAGTTCTCTGAAGTTGTGGGCCACACCAAGGGTTTTTTAGAACGTGATCCCTAGGTCCTTTCAGGCATATAAATCTACTTATTGGGAACAATACAGATCACAGGCCTTTGGGGATGGCAAAAATAACACTTTAAGCTAAGATAAAGTAAGTTATTTTGTGCTATGTAAATGAAGAATTTGAAGGAAATACTGAAATTCTGCCATATTTCTGCTCAATTAAAAAAAAAAAAACCTTACTTTCCAATGAAATAATTCTGCATCTCCTGCAGTTTTCATTATTTCATCTCTTTGCAGCTGTTGTACACTGATACATCAGATAACACCAATTTTTATTTTAATTTAATTTTTTTATTAATTTAATTTTTTTATTAATTTAATTTTTATATTTGTAGGTACAATTTTTTTTACATTGTTATCTACCCCAGGGTTCTCCCACCACCTTATCACCTGTGAACCATTGTCTTAATCTTTTGTGCTCTTTCCACCCCTGATCACCCCTCCCTCTCTCAAGCTCTGTACATCAATTCTGCTGAAAATTAGTTTTCAATTTTTCTTGTCTCTGTTTGTTTTCCCTTTATCCCTCATATAGGTGAGACCATCCAATATTACTCTTTTTCTTTCTGGCTTATTTCTGCCAGCATGATTCCTTCTAGCTTCATCCATGTTGCTGTGAATGACCTAAGTTTGTCTTTTTTGATTGATGAATAATATTCCATTGATAGTACCCATTTTGAATAATATAGTGAATATTTGGTTAGCTCAATACTGAAAAAGGTGTCTGATGAGTTTTCGCTCAATAATTTTATTTTTTTAACTTGTTTTTAATTCTATTCCACTGACAATGTGGTACTTATTGACTTTGTTACCTTTTTATGTTACCTTCTTCATTCTTTTTATTTCAGTTGGTCATAGCTTTTGTGAGATTATTCAACACCCTTTGTCTTAGAGCTGGGAAAACACACACTAATTTCATTTGCTTTTGTACTTAAGTAGTACTCCTTTTTGTGAATGTGCCACATCTTCTTTACACATTCCTCTGTCCTTAGATTGTTTCTATAACTTCACTATTATAAATAGTACTACAGTGAAAGTAGGAATGCATATATCAGCTACACAGAAAAGATAACATCTTGACATTTGTGACAACAGGAATGGAACTGGAGGGAATCATGCTAAGTGAAATAAGTCAAAGAAAGACAAATACTTTATGATTCCATGCATGTACAACATAAAAAAACACAACAAAGCAATAGGCAAAACTAAAGCCAAACAAACTCTAGAACTCTGACTGGAGAACTCAGACTACCAGAAGGAGGATAGGAAGATGAGGGAGAAGAGGTCTCAGCGGAAAAAAAAAATAAAACAGATGAAGAAATTGCAGAAAAGCCAGTGAATGATCCAAAGCTAAACAGTTGGTTTTAAATTTTAAGTCTCTTGACTTCAAATTCAGCATGTCAATTGTGCTGTATTATGTTCTAGTTATTTTTGAAAATTCTCTAAAATATTGTCAAGAAAAGCCTGGGACACTTATCATATCCCTCAAAGGAGTGTAGAAATATGTATGTGTAATGTATTATTTATTTATTTTTTGTTGCCTAATTCTTATTAAGAAAGGTGTGTGTGTGTGTGTGTGTGTGTGTGTGTGTACCTATATCAGGGCACATTTTCCAAATTATCACTGAAAACTGTGGTATATTAAATTAAGAATATAGTTCCAGCAAAAACTAAACTTGAAACATACTTCATCTACCTACCTTTTAAGTTCCAGTCAAGTTCTCATTACAGATCACCAAATCTGCTCTTTCTGTAGTGAAACATTTAGAGACAATGCTATAATTAGAATGTTGAGAATCTAACAGAAACTGAATAACAATTTATGTATTTACACATTCTCAAATCATGAGGCACAATTTGTCTGTGGTTCAAAGTCATCTTCTCCACTTCACCCTCCCCCCCGCCACCAATCCATCAAGAACTACAAACTTGTACCTGTAAGCACTTGTAATAATCTTTTTTAAAATAATAAGAAATAATTCTTCACTTTTCTGTCTTGCTGAGTCTTAAAATTCTTAAGAACAAGGGATTACAAAATGTGTGTGTGCATAATATGTCTACTCATACCTATATATATGTTGTATTTTTTGAATGTTTTAGTTATAATTTTGTCAAGTGATTTGGGAAAGTTTGCATGTATTAGAGATGATATGATGTATTGGTTCTAGACAAAATTTTCAGATAAGAGAAAAAACAGTTCTGGAATTAGAATATCATTCCTTCACCATATGTGTGGGTGCATGTATGTGTTTTCCTTTGGTATAATGGTATTCTACTCCCTCCTTCCCAAACCACTTGTGTATTTTCACTAATAGTGATGTCAGGTTCTTTTGAGAGCTGTTGGAAAGGAAAACAGCAGGGGAGAAGAGGATTGGATCTTTGGGGAATGATTGGGAGGGACTGCAGGCAAGGGAATTGGTTTCTATGGGTAGCTCATGGGAGAGAGCTTTGCAGTAGGAGAAGAGTCAAATCTTTTGGGAGGTTGGGGGAATAAAAGGTCAGGAATTGGATATCTCAGGGAGTCATTGGAATTGAAAGAAGCAAAGCAATGAAGGAATTCTTTTGGATACCCTTGAAAGGAAACCAGTGCTAGGAGGCAGTGACCTCCTCTGAGAAAATTCTGGGATAGAAACAGGAGGAGAGAATGGAATCTCATCATTTCTTTTGTTGTTGGCTCCACATAGGTCCCTGGTGTGAGGAAGGATCTAGATAGCTGCAGTTACAAATGGGCTGCTGTGTAAATGTATTTGTGTGTGTGAATGTTCTGATTTCCTCTTCTTTTTACAAATTCTTATCTGAGTATGGGAATGGCCGAAGGCTCTCTTGCTATCTCTATGTTTCATGCTATGTGGATCTTTTAAGGTGTGACCTTATCAAATTTGGCATCTAAATGCAAAGGAAAATGCAGGGCAAGCTTGTTCTAGTTGGGGTTGCTGTCATTAGACCACAGCAGCGTGGAACAATGGATATTTTACCTGAATTCACGTGTGCAAGTGGAGACCCTACTTCCACACCTAAAATAGTACCCAGTACCAAGAGTACACTCTGTAAAGAGAACATCTCCTTCCCAGTCTTTTCTTCTCCTTGCCGTTTATGAATATTTTAGAGGGAAGGCATTTCTTTAAGTAGTTAGAAAATGTGGAAAAACAAGATTACAAGGTCGGGGTGAAAGTAGTACAAGATTGGAAGAATGAAACTCTTTTTCTTCACTCAGAGTAAAATGATACGCTTGGCTCAAAGCCAGAGAAACACAGGAGTAAGGATGGCGCAGACAGGACTGGCAAGAAGTTTGTTAAGGAATGGGCTGAGAGGGAGTCCTGTCTCGCCCTGTGGTTTATTGTGTATTTGAGTTTAACTCCTTGTTTTTTTGTCCCCTTGAAGCAGTAGTAGAGAGATTACACTAAGCTTTAAAACCACAGCAAAACAAAACTTTTAAAAACACTGGTGTAGTGTCCTAAGAGACAGTTTAACAGGTTCTGCTTTAACTGCACTAATGTTTTTCTGAGGGTTTGCAGTACCTCTGGGCATGGAATAGTTATCTTTCATTTTATCTTTTATTGCAAACAGAGACAGAGGTACTTGAACACTGAAATAAAGCTCATTTTTTTAAATCCAGAAAATATATCTATCTTCTGAATGTGCCATGTATATAGCACAATTAGTATGATTTTTACTGTGGTCTAATTTAAGCTATATTATTTGTTTTAGAAAGTTCAAAGTAATTTTAACATTTTGCTACAAATTGACCACTAAATTTATGATTAATAAAGGATTTTAGTGTGCATTTCTGTAATTGTTTGAAATTATTATAGTTGTATTTTTAGTAAATTTACAAACAGTAGTGTAACCCATTCTTAATTTCACTTCAAATACGTCCTATTCCTTATTTTCTCTAACTATACAGTTTACAAAATAAGCATTATTAAAATCAAGGTATAATTTTTTTCTAATAAAGTATTTCCTTTTAGAGAATGAAGATAGCAAAAAGAAAGATTAAAAAATTTTTGCATTTTCCCATAAAAATATGTCTATTATTTTGCCATCTTGTATTCTTTTATTTATTCATTCAGTGTACACTTATTGAGTTCCTGTTAACCTTAATTAATTTAAGACTTTCCTTTTTAGTCTGTTAATTTGAAAAATAAGGTAATTTTTGTATGTCTCTGAAATTTTTTTTGTTGCGCATCCATGACCTTTTAAGTTGTCAGCCCACGTTTTGGAAATCTCCGAACTCTAGCTGAAAATCCAAGGGTTGCTCTTAACTATGATAAACGTGTATACATGTCTATTATCATTTATCACTAGCTGTTATTATTTATCCAAAAGAATGGTTGGCACTTGCCCGAGTGACCTTGTATGAATAATGTTTTATATCAAGAGAAGAGATGATAATGTTTAGATTCTTAGGTAACTTGTATATTTACTATTCCTCAGTGTTTGAAATATTTTAGGTAATCAGTTTCTTATTGTTGTTTATATTTTTATTGTGTCCCACTCTATGGACTCTAATTATTTCCTTGCCTCCATGTTATCTTGCCTCTTATTTTTCTATTCCTGCTTATGTAAGATTACTGTAGAATGTAAAATGACTGTTTTCACCCCGCCTGTGTT
This sequence comes from Uropsilus gracilis, assembly GCA_004024945.1. Classification (NCBI taxonomy): domain Eukaryota; kingdom Metazoa; phylum Chordata; class Mammalia; order Eulipotyphla; family Talpidae; genus Uropsilus; species Uropsilus gracilis. Next base: position 150,046 of record PVHY01000191.1, read on the forward strand.
TCTGACTGACTTCCAGGTCCACACATTCATACATACTGTTGTAGAATAGCCAGTAAAAGTAGGACTCCCTGTTTTCAAAAGTTCCTTCTTTTAGTATAGCTAGAAATATGGCAAAGTATAGTACTTCATAATTATAGATCATCTTATATATTTTTTCTTATAGTTTTGATAAAATGGAAACCCTTTTCCTTCAAATATTATATGCAGTCTGATTAAAGCTCAATTATTGTGGGATATCATGCTTTTTGTCAGTTTTTGATGAACTATTGAAATTTTAAGGGATTGACATTTCTTTTCTTCTAAACTTTCATATTATTTGTATGCCAGAAACAGATTAGGAAGAGGTACAACCACCACTTTCAAATTTGTCTTGCTGACTTATAGACTGTTCTGATTTATTTTGGTATATACTGCATTTAATGGTCAAGTACTATGCTGTTCAGTTGCATATAATTTCAGCGTACTAATTTTGTCCTTTTCCACTTTCTCTGTGTGCTTCAAGGATTTATTACCTTAAAAGATAAACAAACATAGACCTTGACAACTGTTAACAGTCCCAGAACTTGGCTTTCCTGGGTACAGAAACTAGTCAGTAATTCCTGGGACTACACATCCCTCCTAGCCAAAAGATGGCACAAATCTTAATTAAAATATAGTTTAATAGATGGAAATTACTATAACTTGAAACAGATCCATGTATTCTTTTCTAGTTTTATAAAAACTGTGAAACATTTGTGTAGGAGATTCAGGTCTATACACTTGAAAATCACTTCCTGTTGGCTTGCATGGTGACAGTATTCTTCTAAGTGCCAATTTTGAATACTAGTAACTAGTCATGGATCAGTTATCTGAAATGCAGGTTTATTTGTTGAGGAAGGAATGACATTATTTCCTGTCTTTTTAGACAGCTAAAATGTGAATAAAGTGGTAAGAATGTTCCTTTCCATTTTAGGTGTGAATGTTCTTTCATTTGTGCTACTGGTTTGATTACCACAGCTACTATCATTAGCATCTTGGACCAAACGTAGAACAAGCTGTACTGTATTTCATGTATGGTGGGATACAGAGACTGACAAAAATGTGCTTTGAAGATGATTGTGGCATTATATCTTGGGGCTTTGAAACTGTTTTCACTTGTTTACATTTTTGATTATTAACTTTTGAAAGGAAATACACATTTATTGTGGGTTTAGGGAGGACTTTTCTCCATTTGAAACTAATTTATTTTTGTAATTTCAGAAGCATACTCAGGATAGGTAGTGCCAGTCACCAGAGAAACTTCAGTGTGAAAATAGGTTGCATGTCGTAAGTCTTTTTCCTAGGGCATTTTGAAGGGAGATTGGATGATGGTATCTCTGTGATGCCTTTTCTGAACTGCCTTCTACAAGGAAACTTTCAGTTTGAAATCTGAAAGAATATAACTTTCATATAGAAGAAATAATGAGTAATTCTGGTTTTAGACTGCCTCTTAGAGTTTCTCTATATTCCTAATCACTGTAGCATTTTAAATTGTGAAAACATTTCATGGTTTGTGAGTTTTTGCCAACTTGAAAGGTGTGAGATGCTATACTGATAAACCAAATTCTATAGGCACAATAATGTTTCTTCTCCATTTCACTTTTTCTATTCTTTTGTATTCTTTTTAGGGATATTAGGTTGGGAGCGAGGATAGAGAGCAAGCATGTGCAAGTGCATTGGTTCTAATACATTTCAACAAGGCCTTGGGTCTGTTTTGTTATTATTGGCATCAATGTGAAAAATTTTAAGACCTTGCATTGAAATCATAGAAGACAAGACAGGCGTAATAAATATGACTTAGTTCACACACACACACACACACACACACACACACACACACACCCTAGTATTTAAAATATATGAGTAGCTATTGATTTGATGTAATTGGGACATCTTTTTAACTCCTTACAGCACTTTTTATATCATTAGAGCATTTCTAACTCCTGACAGCACTTTTTTAAATGCTATCTGGAATAACAACAAATTTTGTAAGTTGCCAAGTGTTCCAAAGTATATTGTAGATAGATTAGGGGAACGGCTTCCCTTGATAATTTAATGTAAACATGTGAAGTTACTCTTACTGGCTGTTTTCTATAGTTTTAGTAACAGTTTTACAGTATGAAAGTTATTCTTAACCACTTTCTACGGAATCAGTATTATGCTAAAATCTGGTTACTCCATTCTGCAGTCCTTCAAGATGGAATTTTAATTATGTAATTTTTGTGAAGAGGTTAGTATGATTTGCTGTCAATATCAGTATATAATTTGAATTGAGGTCATGTAAGACTTCATCAATAAAAGAGGGAATTTTAGTTTTTAATCAGTTCCATCATTCCCAAAGTCAGGTATTCCTTCCTTATACAGTCTTACTTAATGTGCTCTTTGTCATCTGAATAGTGTTTGCTACCAATATGCCTTAAGGTAGAGAAACTAAGTAAATGTAAAACAATTATAAAGTTAAACAGAGTAATAAAATTTGAGGGGCTTTTTAAATATATTTTTAAGTTTCAATTTTATCTTATTATATAAAGAATATTACCTCTGACACATTGGCTTTTTTTTTTTTTTAAATTCATGTTCCTTCACAGATCTTTTGACAAACACTGCTTTAGAAGACATAAGGAGAGTCAGCTGTGGGTGCAATGTCCGTTAGCTTAAATGCTATACAAAAAATATAAACATACCCAAGTCAATTTATATTACTAACCTACTTGTGTAGATGTCTACATAATGTTTGTAAAGAGAAATTAAAATGAAAGCCAATTCTTTGCTGCATGTAGAGCAGTGGAGCTTATACTCATATGCCTAATGAAATTCATTTTTTAAATGCTTGTAGTGTGCCATCTATAGCTGCTATGCTTTATCTCACTTAATGCTGTAAAACACAGTGGAGCAGGTTCCATTTCACCTTATTTTAAAGACATGGGACTATGGGTCGGAGAGGTGAAAACCATGCTGGAGATCACTCAACTAAGTAGCAAAGCTCCCAATAAAATAAGATTTCCTTTATAGTTTGTGTGTCCTGAGTGTCATCTTTTTCCCTTTTCTTTAAAGAGGTCATCACTTACACTGAGTGAAGAATGTTTTGTTGTGTTTGCTGGTGAAGTGTTCATTCTTTTAAATAAATGAGAGGAAAAATTCTTGCTTTAACATTGTATAGTTCTTGCTTTAAAATTTTATAGTGATAATTTAACTACCTTCCTTACATAAATCTGGTACTAATTCTTAATTAGCTGATAATTTACCTGATAATTATCAAGTAAATAACATTTTAGCTATATCTTATAGCTATTAGATTTACATAATTAGTAGTAGGTTAAATTTGTAGATATATATATTTTTTCTAGTAAAAACACTGGTGATGTTCTATAGATTTACTTGAGAATTTCCAAGGGATCATTAAATAATCTCAATAGGTAAAGTAATGTTTCTATAGTAAAAGACATTATAAAGCTGCTTATTTCAAAATACATTTTTTGATGGTTATAAAGAAACACTTGCCCACAATAAGAAGTATTTGTAGGGTAAGTGAGTCAGATGTTTTTTTTTCATCAACCTGCATAGCAAGCATCTGGGGTATTGCATCTTCCCCATGATTGTGCTGCCCACTGGGTGTACACATGTGTAAGTGTACAGAGAGAGGGGATAAAGGGGCAGAGAGCTCACAAGCATTTCCAAACACATGAGAGAGAAGACAAGAGAGAAAGAGACCAGAGAAAGTGTGATGATTCCTGGTGGATTGAGGGGCTCTCCTGCTTTCAGCTTCCAGCTCCCCAGGTCCTGGCCCCGGCCCTGTCCTGTCCTGCCTGAAGTGTCTGTATAACTGCTAGAACCAATAAAGAACACTTGCAGATTGGTGAACTGAATCCCTACAAACCAAATAGCAACAAGGATGGTTTCTTTACAGTTGGTGATGAGAATGGGATGGTTCAATGAAGATAGAGAAGACAGGTCAACTGACATAGATGGCAGGACAGTTCAACACAGACAGTAGTTCATTTATGGAAAGATATAGTGAAGAAAGAAAAGGGCACCCATATTCCAGACTTTGGGAGCTAACCACCATTAACCAGACTTAGCAATACCTATATATTAGAATTTTGCCAACATAAAATAAAACAATGATTTATGGTTTTTTATTCCTAACTGTCTAGATAGTTCTAGGTCCTTACTATAGAGGTTATATAATTATAATCCTAATCACAACAATGTGCCAATCTCCCAGTAATTCTCTATGGGCAGTATCTAATTTTTGTTACTATGGTTTGATGGGTAGTTGCAATTATTAGGCCTGTGTATTTGGTGGAGTTCAGACAGACTAACTGTCCATAGTTACTTGCTATTAAATGATGCAACCAAATATAAAGGTATGCAGTTTGATTTTATGATTAGTGTTTTTAATTATTGCCCTTTGTACAGCACTCTGACAAATACTTTGTATTTCAACCAATCCTCTCTCTTGATATTGCAGGTATATGAGAATGCCTGTTTTCCCACACTGATAGCAATATAGCAATAGTGTTGGCATTCTCATAAATACAGTATAGAATCTTAAAGAAAATTTTGTCACCTTCAATTTATGATATTGTTGTAGCACTTTGTATTTTATATGAACCTGTCTTTGAGATGGATACCGGAAAGGGAGTTTCTTTTTTTTTCCCCCCTTTTCAGGCTGTAGAAGGAAATTAGTTGAATACCTTGCATATGTTTTCGTCCCTGTAGACCTACATGATTTTTATTACAATATTTGATTATTCTGTTATGACAGTGAAATAGCGATCACATCCCCATTTATAGATGAGAAACTGGAAACTTAAAAGATGAGGTAACTTGTCCTAGCTAGATGGACAGACCAGGAACTAATAAACATTTCACAGAATGCTATGCATTGCATAGACATGTTCCTTTTGCAGAGGAGGATGGGGTAGAGGGGTAGTTAGCCAAGCACATCTTCGTAATATGGAATCCTCCAAAAGAAAATGAGTTGTGATTTTTGAGTGACAGCCCTGTTTTTCATGCGATGTAGTTACTTCATTCTCAGAAGCATGTGTATACTATTTGCATTTAATAAAATAACACTTAAGATAATAAATTGACACTTTTTCTTCTTTAATCTTTTTCAGTAATTGTTTCCTTTATCTTTTCAAATGGAAAGGAGCAAGGGAGGGGGGGTGACTTTCCTGATGTAGAGTCACTAACTAAATATGCCTTTGATCTTCATCAGTAGATGAGTAAACTCAGTTGGTTTACTAGATCCTTTCCTTCTCTTAAGCTTTCAGAATCCAACTAAGCAACATTCAGTTGGGTTTATGCTTTGTCTACGTTTGGTCATCGTGACTACTGATTGTTGAGATGTCCAGCTGTCTGATAGCCTTTGGACAGTGTTCAAAGATTAAGGATAAAAAACTGTCAAGGGCAGGACTTGAAGGTGACTGACTCCTGATTCCCCGCTGCCCTTGGAGGCACTGGATAATGGAGAAACAAGTGCCTGCATGTGTTGGATTTTGTTAGTTGGATCCAGCTCCAGCAGAGAGACAACTGAGGTCACGTCAGCACCTTGGAAGGCTGGGAAGCTGGAACTGGAGCAGCTGGGCCAATCCCCAGACAAACAGGTTTTAACCAGGACAGTGAGAAAGTGCTTTGCGTTGGAGACTCTTTACCCATCACCTAAGGCAGTGATTCTATTTAACATGTTCCCCTGCTGTCTACTCATTTTTGTATCGATTAGATTATTTATGAGACGTCTCTATGTAACAAAAGTCATTGCAAATTTGGGCTTCACTTGAGATTTTTAAAATTTTTTTTGGAAAAAGAAACAAAGGTCATATTAATATTTTATTTAAGACAATGCAATGAAAACATCATGTATGACAATAGTAAAGGTGGCCACTTTTTGATAACCAGTCTTTTGTGCAAGGTACAGTGCAGATTAAATATGTACCTGCTGCATCAGTATTTTAAATATTTTCAGGTTGTCTATTATCAGACACTCAAACTTCTTGATTTTAGAGTGAGATGTTTCTTATATGTTCTAAAATGGAGAATTGAATTCTAATTCCAGTTTCACTCCTTTCCTTTGTAAATTCTTGCAAATCAATTTTGTTCTCTGTAACTTCTTTGTACTTAAATGATGTCTAGATCATGTTTCTTAGTCTGGTTGCACATTATAACCATTGGGAGATGTTTAAAAATTGTCATTGTTTCTGTTCCACCCAAGTGAATTTAGTGAAATCTTCAGCCTTGGGACTCTGACATTAATAATTTTTTTTTTCCTTAATTAGTTTCAAAGTAGAGTCAAGGTCTAGAACCACTGATACAGAATGATATAGCTGACCTAACTTCTGGGATTTCTTGAGGTTAATTATAAGTTACTAGTTGTTTTAGTCACCCTTACAGAGAATACACTGTAATTCATGATTGGTTTTTCACTACTGAATTGGAAAAAAGGTCTTTCCCTTTGACAGATTGCAGTTAACCATTAGTAGTGTATAAAGGTGTTTGGTGATGTAAATACATAATTATATTTTATCACGCCATTACAAATAATCTATTTATTAACAGTTATATATAATTTAATTCAATATAATTTTTTAAAATATTGTGTATCAATTTTACATTATGCCAGATTATTTCCAGCAGCTCTGTATTTTTAGAACAACCATAGTTAATTTCAGCATCCAAAATGATTCCTTAGTTTTATTAATTATCACAACTAACCATTTTATTAGATGGGATATCATTAGCCAAGATTTTACTGCATATTGAATCTGTTTCTTAGTCTAAAAGTATAATAATTTAGTCTTTCAATTGCTGATATTCAATTGACATTTTTCAAAAAATTATTTTAATCTCAAGAGTTAATAGCTTGCATAGCAAATTTACCCTTTTAATGCTTTTAAAATAAGAAAAAGTAGCAAATGTTCATTCCTATTTACAATCATAAAATGCCCATTAAAACAATAAAACTCATGTTTCACTCATTATATTAAAAAAAGATTACCACTACAGATAGTGTTTTACATTGCTAACATGGTGTTAGTCTGATTCATAACATTATTACAAACACTGTTTTCATTTCATGTAGTAGTCATAGAAGTATCAACTGGTTCCTCATTTGGATGGAAATTTTGTATGACCTTTGGAATACACAAACTGAGTTTGACCTGTTAATACCTGTTTTAAAGCTATAATCTTACATAACTGATCAGAAATACAACACAATCGTATGCCTAAATATGATGTCAGACATTATTACTGGAAATCATTTATGTAAACAATACTATGGTTATTCTGTAAGATGAAGTATTATGTATCATTAGGAAATTTTCTTAATAAAATGATAATTGATTAGACTATTTTAGAGAATTGAATAGTAAGTAGTACATTGTAGGTACATAAAACAGATATGTATGATTTATTATTATATACAGTTTCAGTTCTTGAAAAGAGTAACATTTATTTATGCACATATAATATTAACTCTCGAAAAAAAAACAGTAGAAAGAGAAATGCTAAAATGTTAAAATTTAGGGGTAGGTTTGTGGATGTTAGTGTGGATGTTAGTGTGCATGTGTGTGTGTTTATATGTATGTATGTATGTATGTATGTATGTGTGTATGTATACTAATTTATAAAATGAGGACCTGCTGCTCTAATAGAAAAAAAAGAAAAATCAAGCAAAGTTTACATATAATTGCTAGTAATTTTATTGGGAACTGATTTGATTTGTTGTTCTTGGACATATTTAAATATTCTTACAATCATTCTTTTAGCTATTAAGTTTCTGTCATATGAAATTTGCATCAAATTTAAAGTATTGTGTGGCCCCCAAGTAGCTTATTCTCAGGGAGTAAGCGCTGTGTTTTTTAGATTTCTACTAACTAATCCAGTACCTTTTCTAGGATTGTACAGGCATAACTTTCAGATTATCCTTTCATAAACAGTGTCATAGTAAGGAAAGTACAAATAATGCTCATTTACTACAATTTGTAATACATTTTATTTTAGAGCTGTATTTCTCTCTTTAGTAAATGAAAATGATATCCTTAGAAATACTAAATTAGTAATATTTTCCTAAGATTTTCTTCTGCTCAAACATGCGATAATTTTTTTTCTTCAGATTTAATGAAGTAGCAGGGTATATTTCTTAGCAAAATTGAAATATCCGTTTGTTCTTCATCCTTTCATCAACAGAGATTTCCATCAGAAGAAACTTTAGATAAATAGATGAAATGTAATCTCAAAGTTATATTAATTTTCATGAAAATATTTTTAAAAGTTAATCTTTGAATTGCCTATTGTATACTATGGGCCACTTAAGAAATTCACTGCGTAATTAAAATGAGTAGTGTATGCATGGTTTAAATATTTTGACAGTTCAGTGATTAACTGTTTTTATTATATACTTAAATCTGAATTGCTATACGATTAGATAGTTATTTTTATAGTCTTAGAATAGGTTTTAATTCAGTGGTACTCATTTATTTGATCAGACATCAATGTAATAGTTTGCTCAGATGGCCATAACAAAAATATTTGGGGTTTGTTGCTTAAACAACTGAAAATTATCTTCTCACAGTTCTGGAGGTTGGAAGTCTAAGATCAGGGTATCAGCATAACTGAGTCCCGTGAAGACTCTTCAAATTTTGCACAGCTGCTCTTAATTGTGCCTTCATATTCAAAGAGAACGAGCTCTCTGGTATTTCTTAAGTGTCACTTACCTAGTTATGAGGGCCCAATCCTTATGACTTGATCCAAATCTCATTATCTACCAAAGGACCCATCTCCAAATGCCATCATATTAGGAATTAGGGCTGCAGCATGTGATTTGAGGAAGGGGCATGCAATTCAGTCCATAGCATTCAGTTCAGACCATAGCATTCACTATACTTTTAAAAATTACTCAACTAATTCTAGTTTTTATCCTGAATTTAGAATTATTCTTTTAAATGAACTTTATATTTATGAAATTATTTATGTTGCATACTAGCATTTAACAGCTTCATTTTTAATTTGAAGGTATAGTTTTGTGATTTTTAAATTTACTTTCTCATAATTGTTCTCATTATATATGTCTATAGTCAATTCCCCACCTTGTTCCTTAGAAAGGTTCTTATGTAAAGCTGTCCTGTTTGTACTAATTTTTCCTTAGTTTTTTTCTCCCCATAATGTACAACTTGAGTCAGTTCTGAACTTAACGATTTATATTTCTAGATGACTTTTAGATGTTTTTGCTCAGTAGGTTAAAAGCTCAGAATTCTTAAATACTACTTCACTCACATTCGTTCTTTCTAAAAAACCTTATCTCTGTCATTTATAAAACCCTCCCTTTTTATTGTGCTTCAGGCTTGAGATCCTGGCCTTTGGTTACTTAATGGTTTTGTTTCTCATGTTAACCTGCCCTATAGTTTCATGTTATTTTCCTTCATTTATTTATTTATTATTTTTTCTTTGATCCTGTTCTTCCTCATCCTACTGTTCCTTATCGCAGCTTTACCCTGAATCTGATATTCACCCCACACTCTTAGATACATTTACACTGGTTGCTACAATAACAAAAATGCTTTTGTCTATGTTTGAGAAACAGCCTTTGCTCATCACCTATACTTGAGCCATCCCAATAGCTTCATCAGTAGCCTGTTAATGTGTTGTCAAATAACCAGCCAGTGTGTCTCCGTTCATGCATGACACTTCCTATGGAGCTCCTTCCCAGCCAGTGGAGACCCAGACCATCTCAAGGAAGATGGTACCTCTGGTGGCAGTACTGGTAACTGCCCACCACAGCAAATGCTGAGGTACCCATTTGACTTCCTGAAGCTATGGTACTCCCTTATTAACTGCTCCAGTTTTTGTGGAAACTGTAACCTCTCTGTAATATGTCTATTCATGTGATTGTTACATGTGTAGAATGTTGCTCCTATCTTAGTTCAAGTTTCACCATTATTATAGTAGGCTAGTAGTCTCTTACTGGCTCTTCCTCCGTAGTTACTTTTCCCTCTAAAATATTCATCTTAACCAGATGAGTCTCCATAATTTCATCACTCCACAGACCAAGAGATAGAAATGAGAACTCAGTCCAAAACCTTTTATCAGCTAACCTTAAGAGTTCTGCTTAACCTGTATTCCATGCCTTTCTCAAATGATGTCAGATTTATCTTCTCATACGAGATGTTCTCATTTCCCTTTTTATGTTTCCCTTTGTTGATTTTCACGCCTCTGAAATTTACTCTAGTGCCCTTCCAAGTCAAACATTTCCTCTAAGTTCTATGTCAGTTTTATTACAAGTAATTCCTCCTTGAAACTTTTCTAACTTCCCAAATTATAATGACCTTATTTTCTTAGAAACAGTATAGCAGCCTCTATCAAATACTATCTGGTTCCAGAATTAGAAAGTTAGAGTTTATGCAATTGATGTTTCTTCTTAATTCGAAAATCCTTATTATGAAAAATTTGATGTACAATGAAGATTTTTTCCCCAAAAACTGTGGAGCTGATGGTTGTGTTGTTGGGTACTACTAGTTATTATTTAATTACTTAATGAACTATTTTCTGATGGTTACTCTGTGCTAGGCACTGAGTGATAAACAACAGACCTGAATCAGTATTTTTTGGAGCTTAAATTGCAGTGTGGGAGAAATTTTCAAGATGTAAATTTACACAGAAATATATAATAGTAAATTATGATTGGTGCTGTGAAGGATTAACAGGCAGATCATGAAAAAGATTGTTAGGGCATTCAGTAGTCTGTTCTAAACATTTTAAAAGATTTTTAAAAGAGTTGAAATTTAAACAGAAGCATAAGTCAGGAAGGAATATTCATGAAATTGTAGAATACAGAAGACTAGTAACTGTATGTAAAATGTTTGTATAAAGTCCCAATGGTAAGAAAAAAGGTGTTTCTCAAAACGAAAGAAAGTAGCTGAGACTAGTATGTTGGAGTGAAATGAGGGGATGACATGTGAGTTAGAAAGGCAGGAAGGAGCCATATGATACACCTTTTTTTGTAGATGATGAAAATACATTTGGATTTTTATCCTTAAGGTATATTGAGCCTTAAGGTGTATTGAGCAGCTATTGAAAGATTTGAACACTAAATTGATAGAATTTGTGGGTTTTATATTTCTGGGTTGGGGGTGGTAGGGGTGGTAGTTTTTTTAATGGGGAAAGGTTGATTTTCTGTATCACTTAAATGACTCTTTTAGTGAAGTATATGTAGAGCAAATATACAGGCATTGTCTTGGAACAAAGTTTTCTGACTTCATTAATAAAAGGCCGCCACTCCCTGAGAATGCAGGTGTGTTCTGCTCTGTAAAGCTGGTTCCTGGGGAGGAGGAGGTCAATTTACATAAGATGCTCAGGGCCTTCTGGGCAAGAAAGAATTAACAGCTGGTGTGTTGGGATTGTGATGCCCTGACCAAATCCAGCCTCTGAGAGGGCAGTGTAAATTCTAAAATAAACTTAACTTGAGGAAAAGTTTACCTGAGGATAGAAAGGAGGTTCCCAGGTTAAGATTCAGCACTCTGAAGAGCTTTTGAGTGCATAAAGCTGATGCTGGAAATTTGTGTATGTAACTTTATGGTAGTTTGCAGGGTAGAAGAACAACTGATAATTAAGAATAAAACATAAAGTTAGCACACCCATGACTGAGCATTGCATAAGATAAACCTTATCATCAAACCATTGTATCTTGAACAGGGAGTGAGGATGGTAAAAGGAAATGGAACTGGTATGGATAGAAGACTAGCAACCTCAGATTAGCAAGCAAATCAGTACTCACTGCTCTTCCTTGCATTCTGCTTTGTAGACTGCATTTCTAGAGTAACTAAGAGCTCTAGCTAGCTATATTTAAAGTCAAATTTATGTATCACCATAATTATACCTTGAAATGAAGAGGACGGATCTTTATGGTTTTAGTTTATGAAAGGTGACTTAACACATTATCTCTTTTTTTATGTAAATGAAATGATTTAATTTTCTTAAAAAGGTATATGTATCTCAGGGAAATCTTAATAGGCATTTTTATATTTGGTCATTTCATGAGATTTAACATTTTCTTATGTTAACATGTTATGTTAAAAATGAATTAGAAAATGCAGGAAAACCCATTTCCAATTGCTTGGGTGAACATCTTCATTTCCTTCACTATTTTACTAAGTTAGATGATTCCTGGCAGCCAGACTTGGCCTTCAGATCTTTTATCAGCTGATGCCTTACACAGGTTCCCTAAATACACCTTGCATATTTCCTTTGAATCTTGTGAAAGTAACCCTGTGGTATATAACCGGAGACCTTTCTTCAAGGTAATATCTTTTCATTAACTCTCTGGGTGAGGTTGCTCAACCTGTTACATGAATCTGTGTCTCGTATTGTTTCCTCATTTTGACCTTAAGAATATGATGGGAGGCTTTTTCAAATATGTACTTAAGTTTAGGAAGAACGAAGTGCACATTTTCTTTATAAGTCTAATAACTGAATCAACAATAAAAAATATTCCTAATGAACCCATAGAGGAACCATTTTTAACAGTTAGTACAAAGATATATTTTGACTATTTTTAATGGGCTGATTATAAGCTTAACTAATCTGAGATTTACAGAGTCACATCCTTTCTGTTAAACTTATAAAATCAACCAACTTCGTTGCTCTGATGCTTTTCTACTTTGAAGTATTCCAGAAGGTTCTGCAGTAGTTTCTTGATCACTTTTGCATCTTATTTACAATCATGAAATATGTCTCTTCTGAGCTTATATTAATTTCCTGTGGCTGTAACAAAGTCTCACAAACTGGGCGGAAAATTTATTTATGATAAATAATAGAAATTTATTGTTTCATAGTTCCAGAGGTTATAAATTTGCGATTATGGTTCATTAGTGTCGGGTCCTTTTGAGAGTATGAGGGAGAATCATCAGTTCTAGCTCTCTCTCTCTCTCTCTCTCTCAAATCCACTTCTGGTGATTTTCTGGCCAATTGATCTTCCTTACCTTGTAGATGCATCACCCTGATCTTCATGTTCAAACGACATTCTCCTTGTGTGCATCTCTGTGCCCAAATTTTCCCTCTTTATAACAATACCAGTAATAGCTCGTCTTAACAAATCATAGTTGATTTACTTCCTAGTGAAAATGAAGTATGACATAAAACCACTTCATTGTTTAATTCTATAGCTCAATAAAAATTTGAGGCCAGAGTAAATGAACCTAAAGTTAATGACACAAAAGGCTATGTTTGTTTAGTTTCGGCTAGAAAGCTTAGAGTAAAAGAAATGAGCTTTCCTATAGATGAAACCTGGGTGTTGCAGTACATACCAGTCTGACTTCCACATGCAGATGTGTATACTTCATGAGCAGATTAAGGTAGTGAATCACCCTACCTCCCCCCCCCCCCAAAGGCGAGCTCTCTGAGTTCAGTTCAGGGAAATTGGCCCTTCTAGGGTTTCTGGCTACCTCTGGGAGCCACTATCACCTCACATACATCTGGAAGTCATTCTTTCAGCCATCAGTACTGCCACCATTCCTCCTCTTGCTACAGCTCAAGAAGTCCATTGACAAAGATCCTTTGATGTCACTACCAATAAAGAGAAAGCTCCTATTAAGGATGCCATACGTAGCATCTGAGGATTTTGTAAAGACATTCTCTGTGCCTCTGTGCTGTGCCATATCATCTGGACCTTAAAGAAACTACTCTGGAGGGGGGTTGGAAAAAAAGAAAAAAGAAACTCTGCTCATGCCAGAACATCAGCACCTTGATGATTTTTTTTGCCTTACTCTCTTTTTAGAATTTCGTTTTTCATGAAATACAATTTCATCAGTTTTCAGTCCTCGTTTCTCTACTCTAAGCAGTTAACCTCAGTCAAGAAGTCTCACAAGGAACATATATTAGGCTGTGCTTTTGCCTGATACTTATGTTACCAAGTGTTCATTTTTACTCCTTTCTCCCCTTTACAGAATAAAGAATGCCGTGCATAAAAATAGTTACAATTTTTATGTCTGCAGAGTAGAGATTACTTTTTGGGGCCCTATGAACCAAAAATGTAACAAAGTATTATATTTACCCAGTGATTATTGTATTAGGATCATTCTTGGAAATTGTAAAACTTTGCCAATTTGGTGTATTTGAGGAACAGCAAGAACAGATAATTTTAGTAGTGTGAATGAAGAGACAAATAGTAGGGGAGTGATACATATTTCAAAAAGGTTGCTCTAGATACCCTGTGGAGAGTAGTCAAAGGGAACAGTGGTGCAAACAAGGTCACCTCCAGGAAACCTGTATGAAGTGATCTGCACAAAAGATGGTGGTGGATTCAAAAAGAGATAGGGCAGTTGAGGTAGTGAACAGTGGTCCAATGTATTGTGTAAATAGATCCTATCAGACTTGCTGATGAAGGTGGCATGTGAGGAGAAAAGAGGTATCTGGATGACTCCTGGGTTTTGGTCTAATAAGTACAGTGAATAATGTTACTCTGGGATAGATGAGGGGAAGGAATGCCTTTGAGGGATTGAAGTGAAATGCTCTGCTTTGAAATGGTGAATTTGGGGTTCATTTCTCTAAGGCTGGTGGAAACTTTCTTGACTTAATCAAAGCATCTTAACCAAAAGATTGGAGTTGTTGTTTTTTTTTTTTTTTATAAGAAGAAATAATATTTTTAAAACTAATGTATAATAGTTTAGAAAGAGGTAGGGTGTAACAGAACAAATAAGGGATCGTTATGTTACAGTGACTATCACTATAAAGTTTTTTTCTTACTTTATGAGTTGCATTGTACCTCATAGACCTACAAAGTATTGAAATCGTTGTTTTAAATTTTATCAGCACAAGTGGGGGTTTTCTGATTTGTAAATATAATTAGTAAGGTGAGTTAGTATTTGCTGCCTCATAAAATCCACCAGACCTGCATGCAAATCAAAATTCCCACAGAAATAATGAGTCAAAGTGCAAAACAGGCAGTAACTAGATCACATGTTTTCTCTGCTATTGTAGGGTTAATTTCACCATTCATTGTGTATCAAGACCTTATGTTTGCTCAGGTTTTCCATTGATGTGACTTCCCCTACCCTTTGCTTTAAACCTAACATTACTCCTTTAATGAACTGGTAAAGTGAAAGGTGTTTTCTTTTTTTGTTTTGTTTTTAAATATCAGAACAAGATAAATATATGCTAAAGAATATTGTGTTAAGATGCTTTTGATCCTGTTGCATTAACAGAGAAGATCTTTAAGAAGAAAAGACTAAATCACTTTATAAAACTACAGCCTCTTCTTTGGCAATGTGTTAAACCTGGAAAAAAGTCAGGTATGGCCAGTATAAAGTTAGATTCCAGTCCATCAGCATAATAGTTAATAACAGTTGACTGACAGGGATCTGAAGAGTGCCCTCTTCTCCCCCCCCCCAAAAAAAAACCCCATTCTAGGCTAGCCTCTCTAGGGAATATGTCATTCCTTTCCCCATTCCTAAAATTCCTGCATGAGCACAGCCCCGGCTGCTGGACTGTTGCCTGATTGTATAAGGGTTGGGGAGGGGGAGTGTAGTTGTCTCTTGGAAAGTAAAGTTTGTCTCTGTAGTTCTTGTGAAAGTCCAGCAATCTCCATACATCTGTAGGAATATGGAAGGGAAGGTGAGCGGCCCCTGCTGTGGCTAGTGTTTTCATGTGAAAAATAAGCAGATTCCTGTCACTCACCTGAAATAACTTAATACCATATCAAGATCACTTCTGCTTCCCTGCAGCCACAGGTGACATTCTTGACTACAGAAATTTAGAGCTATCTTAGTCTTTTTTAAAAAATCATTTCTCATGCCATATATTCTTTCGCATTTTTAAAACTATATTTTGGGGGAATTTCATACCAGTAAACTTAGTAAGATTTGCAGTTTGGATCCAGGTTTATTTTTTTCTTTTTGGATGCAGGTATTTGCAGGATAGGAACTATTCAAACAGTACAACATTCCACAGATTCTTTCTCTGGATTCTAGGTGCTTACACTGAGCATATGTGTAAATACTAAGTATTGCTGACTATGAGAGAATGCAGATTCATTAGTCCAGTGTATATCTGAAAATTCAGAAGTTTTTCCAAGTTCAAGTTATTACTGTTCTCAGTAGAGTGATGGTTTTTACAGTAAGTAGTCTGGAGTTCTATATTCAGTAAAGTCAGTATTTGGTATTGTCTATTGGTGTTGGCGATTATTCTTTCCTCCACCTCTCACCACTACAGAGCTGCTCGCTAACTTGTAATCACTACCTTCTCAAGTTTAAGAACTTGGCCAGAGTGATGCCGGAAAGTCTCAACATTTTCCAGTGAGTAAAGTCCATCTCTTTTGGAGATCTTGACACCTGTCATTAGCAAGGCTGCAGCCTCCTTAAGGATAATCAAGAATAGAGACCTGCTCTAATGTATACATAGCAAAATAAGCAGGTTATACATCACGATAAGATAATTTTTAAATAGACCGGATGGTATTGACTGACAGCCTAACCAAAGGCCATGATGCCTCCTTCAAGCTACAGATTATGTTGTAGGTTTCAAATGTTTTTCTCAGGTCAGTTTCCCTATCATTAATGCTGCAACACCTTTGCTGAGTAGATATCCACTTTCATTCTTTTATTACACCACAGTGAAACCAGCATGCTGACTCTCAAGGGTTGGTGAGAAAACATCAGTTTTACTGACTTTTGTAAAAAAAATTAAAAAAAACTTTTAAAAATAATTTCTGGAATTGGAATATGTTCAGTAAAGTCCTAAATCCAAATCTTTTATAATCCTAATCCAAATCCAAATAAAATTACATTGAAACATGTAAATGTTTGATGTTAATATGTTCATATATATGCCATCCTGTAAAATATCAGTGGTATCATGTATATTACAGCAGATTTGACTGGAACGTGAGTGTATCCAAAAGTCATTTTACTTGATAACATACATATTCTGAAAAATAGTTAGTTGCTCTTTAGTATCTTTAATAAATGAAGCTCATCTTTTTATTATAATTATTCTTAATATCACCTGTTGCTAAGTGTTTTTTTTTTTTTAATTTTTCCTCCCACCCTGCTAAGTGATTTTTAAATAATAAATTAGAAGTAACTGGGCTTTTAGTTTGACTTAGTAAACATTGTGAATATCAGCATGCAATGGCCACAGTGCCTGGAATACGGAGATGAGTAAGAGTGTTCTTAGGTCACAGTGCACAGCTTAATAAAAGGGACAGTTAAGTCACATCAGTCTTTTTACGGTCAAAGTGAGGACTCACTGCTTTGATAGTAGACATTAATTTTGCCAAAATTGGTCTAAAAGGGATATTTGTTCAGTAAATAACAATGAAACTAGAATGGCAAAAGCTGAACGGGAGGACAAACAAGGGTATCAATGAGAAGGAAAACTTCCTGAGCAAAGAGCATGCTGGCGAGGCTGTGGAGAGAAAGGAACACTACTACACTGCTGGTGGGAATGTAAACTAGTTCAACCACTATGGAAAGCAGTGTGGAGGACCCTCAAGTTAATGAAAATGGAGCTACCATTTGACCCAGCAATTGCTCTTTTGGGAATCTACCCAAAAGAGACCTCAATGTGGGTACAAAAGGACACCTGTGCTCGGATGTTTACTGCAGCACAATTTATAATTGCAAGATCATGGAAACAACCTAAATGCCCCCAAACAGATGACTGGATGAAAAAAATGCGGTCTATATACACGATGGAATATTACTCATCAATTAGAAATGACAAATTTGACAATTTTATAACAACATGGATGTACCTAGAGGAAATCATATTAGCAAAAACAAGCCATAAAAAAAAAGACAGAGACCAAATGGTTTCACTGATATATGGGATATAGTGAAAAAAATAAAAGCCTTGAGGAAAAGTTAAAACAAGCTAAGCACCAAACTGAAGCGCACAACTTTGAGCAGGAGAGAACAGGGGAAGGGAGGGGAGAGTGGGCGGGGGGCAAATCCCTGAGGTTACAATGTTGTGAAATTTATATATAAATTAAAAAAAAAAAAAAAAGAGCATGCTACCAGTGTCTGGTGGTGAAACAGGGAAGAGCTGCAAAGATTGTAAAATATGACTTCAGCAAAGGTCAGTATTACTACTGTCTTCAAGTTAGAGAAGCTGTGACAGTATGTTTTCACCTATGGAACCTCTACATGGTGCCCTACACTGTAAGTAAGATCTTGGAACTTCATAGCAACTTATATGGTACTTAAAGAAGAGGCAGTTGAGGGAACTTGTTATTCTTCTAAATGCTAAAAACTGCAGAGCTCTTCAGTGAGTGACAGGAGAGCCTTTGTGATTGAAATATCTTAATTTTTGAAGGAGAAAGTGAATTCTGATATCATTTTTGTTTACTCATTCCTGAGCCATATAACAATATCATTTGACCATCTCCTTCATACTTAGTGCTGTGTCTTTGGCTAGGTGTACGTCAGCTCACTAAGATAGGCATGACGTCTGCCACTGAAAACTTTAAGTTTAGGAGGAAGTCATGATTTTTCTTAAGTATATTCCGCTTTAAGAGTATTACAGGCGATTTTTTTATTTACATATGACTATTACATATGATTTTTTCAATCATATGTTTTGTCATCTTATGATTGTTCAAAAAATGTTTGTACTAGAGGGGAGGAGGGGAGTTTTGTTTAGACCTTGTCTTCTTGAGATCCATGTATATTCATTTCCATGTCACAAGATAGAATAAAAATAGTTACTAAATGCTTTGTAATATTGACCATCAGAAGTAGACTAATAGTGTGTGACAAAGTTATAGGAGGATCTTTTAGAGAGGGTGTGAGGAACCGAACTAACATCACCATGGGCTGGACCTTATGGAAGGTGATTCATATGTTTTATACCATTTAATCCTTTTATAGCTCAGGAAGTCCATGCTGAAACCTTTTTTTTTTTTTTTTAACAGAGAAAGAACGTTATAGGAGAGGGGAATAAACCAGTTAACATGCCGATTTGTACTTAGCTGGTAAAGGACAGCTTTACGATTTAAAATCAAGATGGTTAGTTCCATAAACTACTCAAATAATTGGCAAGTGATGTCAACTTAGGTATTTATATCTAAGCCTGATTACTCCAAATTATACTTCTCAGTGGAGTTTATGCAGTTTCCTTAAATTTGAACATTGCAGGAGCAGAGTGTTTTCATTACTTTCTTTTCACTGTTTCTTGTTGTTTATGCTATGATTTTTAATCATTTTTCACTTATATATATATCATTTTAATGAAGGTTTGAAATGTATTATATTTTATCAAAGGTATAATATTACCATTATATAATCAGAGACATGCAGGGACCTACATATAAAATAATTTTAGGGATTTTAGATGCTAATAACTTCAAAGCAAAGCAAATCCTCTTCTTTGAAATTATATTTTGCAGACATATTTTAGAATAAGAAAAGGAAAGTTTTTATAGATATAGAAAGTTAAATTATCTGAAATAACCCATCTAAAACAATTGTTATTAAATGTATGACTTCTTTTGCTATATTGTAGAGTTGAAGCAGTTCTATTCATGAACTTGCCAAATATTAGAGGAAAATTTTAATTCTTGTTTCAAAATAGGTAATAAAGGTGCTCTGAGTATCTCTTGTCATCTCATACACTGAAAAGGTTGGGTAACTTAGATGATGTGGGATAATGACTGTGTGCTTAAGATTCAACTCTTAAAAACATGCTTACTAGTTTTAGAATTTAGATTTTGCATCACTGTTACCATTACTACTGATCATGGATATTAACTCCTTTCATCAGTATTCCTCTTATGAAGCTCATCAGTTCTGGCATGACTATAATGTCATATAATAAGATAGTGGAAAATGCATTGGCAAATAAAATATTACTTGACACTTTTTCTACTTTGTCTATTTGTTCATGTCTATATAACTAGTAATTGTTTAATTTGACTAAAATTCTTGAGTGTTAAGGATCATTCTTTCTTATTCACTTTATTTCTCAAACATAGAAAACTATTTTATATAATAAGTCTTCATATTTATAGATGCTAGTATTTCATGGTAAATTGTTTCAACATAGAGTGTGCAACACTGAGTAGAACATAACTAGTAGAATGAATCCCCATTTGGAATATTTCTGGAAATTATAGATTCTTCATGAATTATTGGGTTATTTGTAATCAGCTTCACTTACCTTTAAGTTGATCTTGTGTTCTTCTCTTTCTTTGTAGATCTCTATAATTTAGTTATTATTAAAATGTATTCAGTTATCTGCCACACTGCAAACTGACTCACCATAACGATTGAATATACTTAAGCAATTCTGGGCCTTGGTCAGAGCTATATGTATAGTTGTGTGGTGTTTCACAAGTTGAGTACACATATACATTTGATGTTAGTCCTGGTCTGACCTTGGTGCTTCAGTTCTTTAGAGCTGAGTTTGTGATGTCTCGCTGGGGGTTTTATATTTCTTACCCTTAAATTTCACTTTCCCTGTGACTAGTTTCTAAACACCAAACACCAACTATTTGCATTCCAGTTTTTCATGCACAGCTGCTTTTGTGTGTGCTGTCCCCTTTGTCTGAATGTCTCCCACACTGAGTGTCATTGGCAAACTCCTCTAAATGTTTTAAGCTAGAACTTAGTCTTTGAGAAGTCTTCCTTAACCTTCTCAGACATCTTTGATCATCTTCTCCTTTATACTTTCCCCTATGTCTGTATCTTGATGTCAGTGTACCTTTGGGCCATGTTCCATTTTGTTGGTTGCTAATCTTCCTAAACAATCTGTTGTACTCTTCCCAGGCCTGTTGTATCTCCACTTGAGTTAGTACTTCTTATCAGTTTTAATAATTTATGTTTTTGAAAATCCCAGCCTAACAAAAAAATTAATTCTTTATGGGAGGAATTTTTATTATTTTTAAAAACGTATTTATTATTATTGAAGCACCATTGGTTCTTGCTAGTATTTTGACAGTATAGGATTACCCTCCTTATATGTAGTCACCATAGTACTCATACCACCTGAGCTCCCAGAGTCCTCCACTGTGGTCCACTGTATTCACTTGTAAAAATACATCAGAAGTGTGCCATTCACTCTCTTATTAAGTGGATCTGGAGAGAACTTAGTAATTAACCTTACTCTGCTCTAACCCCAGGTATATTGTAATTATCACCCAAAAAAAGATAATTTCATACCATTTGCAGCAACATGAATGGGGTTGGAATGGATTGTCCTGAGTGAAATAAGCTGGGAGAAAGATAAGTACTGGATGGTGTTACCTATTGGTGGAATATAGAAAAACAAAGAATCAGATAAAAACATTTTAAAACCAACCCATCTGTTTCCTCATTCTCACTTCTTCCCCACTACCCCTCAAAAGCCTCATATCTGTTGTTAGCTTTCAGGGGTTGGCATGAGTCTGTCTTTTTGATTGCCAAGTAATATTCCATTGTCTATCAAAACTATCTTCTTGATCCACTCAGCTGTTTCTAGATCCTTAGATTGTTTCTATATCTTGGCTATTGAAAATAGTGATGCTATAAGTATAGGAATGCAGGTTTCCTTTCAAATTAGCATTTTTATATTTGTGGGGTAGATACCTTGGAATGGAATTGCTGGGCCATATGGCAGTTCCATTTTTATTCTTTCACAAAACTTCCATACTGCTATCCAGAGATGCAGAACTGGTCTACATTTCCAACAACAGGAAAAGGTTTAAAAGGAATTTTTAATAATTAGGACCAATTAAAAAAAATAGGTCAAGATTGTGCCAAACATCCCATTCCCATTTCTTATTAAATGAATTCTGGAGAGAACTTAGTAAGTGAACACAACCCCTCAAACCCCATGTGTATTATAATTAATAAGATGATAAGAATTAGTTCAGAGTTTAGGTGATATGTTTGATAGCATGGAGATTTTTTAGATACTTTTTTATTGTAACATGCATTGGTATATAACACAGCATATGATTTAGAAATATCAAATCCTTCTCCCTTTTTAGCTTTGTGTTACCACACGACACTCATCACCCGTGAACCCATTTCTTCTCATGGCTAATGCAAATATTCACCTTAAATTTGTCACTTGAATTTGTTTTGAAAATTAATGTTATTTCTTTAGAATATTCATCAGTCCTTGAAAATTTAGTGTACTTAGGAAATTCTTTGAAAGTACTAAATATCTATTTCTTTTATTTTACACATATACTTACACTTTACTCATATCTTTTTGTCATAACCTTTGTTAGAGGTTTTATTTCTTTTTGGTCATATTTTTCTATTCTGAGATGGCACCTGATGGTTCTCTCTGAATTAAACTTGGTACATTTTCCTAACTGGATCAGTTGACCAATTGATTGGTTTTCTCATCTTTTTTCTTTTTACTTTGACTATGGAAAATTTAATTGTTTAGAAAAGTAGATGTTTAATGAATCTTCATATATCCATCACCATATATGCATTACCCAGTTCAGTAGTTATTAATTCAAAGTCTTTCTTTACCTATCCCTTAAACCACTTTTTCTCACAAATTATTTTAAAGTAACTTTAAACTTCTTTTGAAATTCACTAACACAATATTTATAAGTTAATACATAGCAAAAAAGAATTTATTTCCTGTTAACCTAGCAAATTGAATATAGCAGGTGTATTAAAAAATACATATAAGGCATTTATATATACTGATAAAATATGTATGGAAAATAATATAGTTGTCTCAGAACATATAATAGTTCAGGCTTGGTACTTAATTTTTTTATTTTGTCTATTTTCATTCTATTTGTTGCTGTGACCTTTCTAATAGTAAGTTATAGGAAGTGAAATTGGGGTACAAATGGTTTTGAGTGCTAATAAAGGTTTTTGCTAGAAATAGCTCATCAGTTTATCAAATTAGATAACTTGTTCTTGAAAGCTTTTGGCAGGATTCCAGGCAACAGAGGAAATGATAGTTGAATTCTGATTGGGGCAGGTGATAGGGATGTGTATCCAAAGTGTTGTTCACTAAGGGTATGTTGTGGAAAGGACAAACAGAATGTTAAAATAGAGGGTAGAGAAATATATTGGACACTGATTCAGTATCTCAAGGTTACTAGTGCTTTGAGAAAAAAGGAAGCAGCTGCCAAAGTATGTCAGGAGATGACAAACGTTACCTATCTTATTGACACTTTAAACAGTTTTACTTGGACAGGCAAACATCTCCTGTGCCATTGTGGCAGGACAATACGAACTTCCTTTCCTCTCTTGGTGATATACAGGAATTTATGATAGTGGTGTCTGGATGGAGGCAGCTTCTTGGAGACAGTCCTCAACTCAGCCCTCAAAATAAAAAGACAGCAAAAAGCAATAAATGTAGTATTTGCAGTTTTTCAATAGAACTAATCCTTTCACATAGCCTGATTACTCAGAAGTTAGTACCCACCATGCAGCAGTTGTACTGCATACATCTAGAAACAGAAAACTCTGCGAACAGAGTGACAGTGAGACTGATAGTGGAGAGAAGGATGACATTGGTGTGGCCAGAAGTGAAAGCAAGAGTTTCATTTTATTTGGTATGTTGTCCATCTGACCCCATGATTATGAGGCAGGTAACTGAGAGCCGAATGCTCAAAATTAGATAGCCACTTACTTTATTTACTTTATTTTACCAAAATGTAGAAATCCCTTGCTAGCTTCACTTTTCTTTCTTTTTTCTTATTGACATTAACCGTGATTTACAGTACTCTCTATCACTAGGTGTAGGTTCACATCTCTTCAGATGTATGTTAATGCAACACCCACAACCAACTTCCATAGACCTCCACCATAATTCATTGTGCCTCTTCTCTCCTTTGCTTGCTAGCTTCTCCCTCCTTTGATAGTCTCAGATTTATGGTCATATTTCTGGGGTTTATTTTTGGTTTGTTTTGGCTTGACCCTCTGTTTTCTTTCTCTATAGTCCACACAGAGTGAAATGAATCCAGTATTTGTCTTTCTCCTTTTGACTTACTCATTTAACAGTAATCCCTCCCAGTACCATCCATGCTATCATGAATAATAAGAGTTCACTTTTTTTAACTTTTCAAAAGCAAGAGAAAGTGTATGAAAGATAATTAGAGAATAGGGAAAAAACTGACAAAATCTAAGTTTTAGCTCTTTGGCTTAACTAGTTATATGATTTTACACAAGTCATTTGTGTTTTAGGGATTCAGTTTTCTTATAGGTGTATTGCATGTACATGTACTTCATATGATAGTGTGAAGATTTATAAAGATGATAGATTTAATATAATCTGAAGAATATAGAACTGTCTAAGTTGGAATTGCATTATAATATAAACCTAGACACAATAGTCTGATAATAGCTATAGGGCAAATTTTATGTCCGAAAAGAACATAATAATTGTTGCTGTGGACCAAAATATATAACATCACAAAGAATAAAAATCACAATTATAATTCCAAGACTTAGTTTAAAAATTGGCTAACTAAAGATACTGTACTATTTTTATCATTTTGTGTTCATTTGTTCATTGTACCCAGTTTTTAAACATTCATTTTATATCATTTTATAAAGCAACATTTAATGTAAATTCATGCAATTTTTTTTTTAAGTCCGGGAAGTCTGACAGAGTAACTTTCTGAATGAAGAAAAAACAGTATTATTTTACTTCAACTATGGAATACTTCAGTTAGCATATGAAAAGATACATGTGGTTTTTAGGAGTACATTTTAAGAACCACTGATATAAACAAATGACATATTAATATCCCTACTCCATTAGATCCTGGAAATAGAGAATTTAGCCACTGGGAAGTCATTAAAATGTCTTCCCTATGTTGGCTTTGATGAATCTCACATATGTAAAATGTATATTTCTGTAATTCCTAAGCAGACGATGGATGGTTCAGTCATTGGTAAATTTGTGCCTGTGTTAATGTTTTTGTTCAAATATAACAAGCATTTTCTTTGAGATAATTTTTGTTAGTTCTCTATCTCCTGATTTTCTCAGCTCTTTTTGTTTGATTATTATATTGAGATATGGAATTTTGATGTAGAAAAGTGGTATCACCAGGTCTTTTCTAGTTTATAATAACATAAAAATCTTTATTTTTTATTTGTTTATTTTTGTTTAAAGCATTTGAAAATGAATAACTATTCCATAGTATGGAATACCTGTAGATGCCAGTATTCTCATTTGTGTATTAAATATTTAATTACAAGAAAATTGTAC
Organism: Uropsilus gracilis; assembly: GCA_004024945.1. Lineage (NCBI taxonomy): Eukaryota > Metazoa > Chordata > Mammalia > Eulipotyphla > Talpidae > Uropsilus > Uropsilus gracilis. Next base: position 175,231 of record PVHY01000191.1, read on the forward strand.
AAACAGTACATGCATTTGACTTCAGCATTAAATGACACTTCATATCCATTATCTCATTTAATTTAAATAAAGGAAAAGTACAGTTGCTCCCTAGGTAGATGCTCTTTCAGCATAACTCATGTATACCATTATATTTAATTTTCACATTGGCATTCAGTACAATATTTGCTCCCAAATAATTCTGTCTTATTCCCCTCTTTTAAAAAATTCATTTGCATATAAATTTCACATCTTTGTAATACCAAGGATTCACCCCCCCCACCCTCCCTGACTGTATCCCCTTTTTCCCCACTGCCCCAAGTCATGTGCCTCATAATCATGGGGTCAGATGGACAACATACCAAATAAAATGAAATTCTTGCTTTCACTTCTGGCCACACCAATGTCATCCTTCTCTCCACTATCAGTCTCACTGTCACTCTGTTCGCAGAGTTTTCTGTTTCTAGATGTATGCAGTACAACTGCTGCATGGTGGGTACTAACTTCTGAGCTTGTTTTGACTTTTTCTCATGACTTTTGTTTGTTTTTTTCCTATATCCCATATATTAGGGAAACCATTTGGTTTCTGTCTTCTCCTTTTTGTCTTGTTTCTGCTATATGATCTCTTCTAAGTTTATCCATGTTATCTCAAATCCATCAACTTTGTCACTTTTAATTGATAATATTCCATTGTGTATATATACCACATTTTTCTCATCCAGTCATCAGTTTTGGGGCTTTTAGGTTGCTTTCAAATCCTTGCAATTATAAATAGTGCTGTGGTAAACATTCGAGCACAGGTGTCCCTTTGTACCCATATTGAGGTCTCTTTTGGGTAGATTCCCAGAAGAGCTATTGCTGGGTCAAATGGTAGTTCCATTTTCATTAATTTGAAGGTCCTCTGTCTTATTCCTATCTTGTATTTATGAACTTATTATTTTAGAAATAGCAATATAGAATATGAATGCTTTCCTAGTTCAGTTATTTAGAACAAATAAAATATCAGTAATTTACATCTAGATATATGAAAAACTATATGGTAATCCATATTACAGCTTCATTTTTAGAAAAATTTTGAGTTTTATCATGAGGTTTTATGAGATGTAATTCATTTTTGCCCCTTGTTTACAGAAGTCTAGTTTAAGCTTAAATGTTCCATATGTTGAAATGGATTGAGAAAAATCTCATTTTTTACAAGTGGATTAAAAAATATTTTTATTCTACATGTTCTAAAATTGCTCTAGTCATATCAGGTCTGTTCTTTGTTGGACTTCATTAACTTAAATTCAGTAACTAAGGTTATGCTGACCTTATGACCATGCGACCTCTGACAGTTATCATCGTGGTGAAGAAAGATCATTAATATTCTTAGGCCTGGCATGGTGGCCCATACCCATAAGCAGCCTAGGAAGCAGCAGTCAGGGCCAGGGATCGCGGTTTGAGTCCTGCCAGGTGCACGTAGCGAGACCTAGTTGCCAAAAAATATAGCTGGACGTGGTGGTGCGCACCTCTAATCCCAGCTACCTGGGAAGCTGAGGCTGGGATTGCTTGAGTCTGTGGTACCCCGGGCAACGTGAGCCTGCGGTTCCACAGGCAAAAATGGCAAGACCTAGACTCAAAAAAAAAAAAAAAATCGTTAATATTCTTTCCATAATTTTCAAGTTTGCATTCCAGTGCTTAAATTATATCAAGTTAGAAGTTAGATGAAAATATTTTTCTGTTTTTTTTCACCCAAGCAAGGATGATTTGAATATACTTAGTGTGTTTAATATAAACTTCTTAATGTTTATCATGTCAGTGTATCAGTTAATTGACTGTCACCTCCAACCTGAATATATCATCCCCAGTAGGAATATCGGTTAATTCCTATATAAAGACTGGAAATTCTGGCCGGGCACAGTGGCTTGTGCCTGTAAGCTTCAGCCTATGAAGTGGCTGGGGCTAGGGATCGCGGTTCGAGTCCTACCTGGGGCCAGTAGAGAGACCTAGTTCCCAAAAAAATAGCTGGGCATTGTGGTGTGTGCCTGTAATCCCAGCTACCTGGGAAGCTGAGGCTGGGGATTGCTTGAGTCTGTGGTACCCCGGGCAACGAGAGCCTGCGGTTCCACAGGCAAAAATAGCGAGACCTAGTCTCAAAAAATAAGTATATTTTAACTTTTATGTGGTAAATATAGAGAAGATTTATTTCCATTTACTTATTGGGAATCTGATTACCTTCATTTTTATTCACTGAAGTTCATCATTAGATAGCAGTAGAATTTAGATACCTTTTACTTCTGTCATTGGTTTACCGTATATCATTTCCTACTAATGCATTAATTACATTAATTTTTTTATTAATCTTTACTTATGATTTCGCTCAAGGAATAGAAAAACAGTCTTTTTTTCTTTCTTTCCCCAAATCATGACAAGTGTGGTCTTATGATATATTTATTTTAAAATAGATGCAAAGGCTTTTAGGAGATAAATATGTCGATTCCTCTAAGCCTTCTGTTTTCTTGCACTCAGGAGACTATTGTACTTGTATCATGTGTAAATATCTTAATATTTGCTTAATATATGCACTATTGAATGAAGAAATACACATTGACTGGAAATCATTCGAAAATATTGAACAATGTTTAGCAGAACTAATAGAACATAAATCCTGAGTCCAACTGGATGGATTTTGATGTTTTAAATTTTACAAGGTTCATGTATCATTAAATTGAATTTTTTCATGTTCCTTATTGGCCATCCTTATTTGTTATTGGGTTGTCATTGGTTGTACAGTAAAAGCTTAAAATAAAAACACTAGAAAATATAAAGTCCAATGTAAGGTACCCTGTAAATGACTTATAAGATCTCTTTTCCTATGAGCCTTACTTTCAAGAGTGTCAAAATTCAGCAAGACTCGCAAAGTTCATAATTCAGATCAAGATGTGTATGTGACTATTACTAACTTTCTCAATTTTAGAATGAGCTGCTTTGTGACATGTTCTGCCATAGGACAGGTGCAATCTCAAGTGAATGATGTTGATAATAAAATAAAGCCTGCAGCTGAAGGAAGGAGGGAAAGGGTCTGAGTAGACTGGTGGAGAACTCCATGTGCCCTGGGGGGTAGGTGTGGTAATACCCATCTAAGGAACTGTTAACTATATTCTCAATCATCCACAGTACTGTAAAATAACATTACCTCAACTAAAGAAAAATTCTAGCTAACCAACTGCAATAATCTTTACCATTTAAAGTACTATCATTTTTTATATTTTTACTTACTATGCTCGCTATAGACTGTGAGTTTAAAGAAAAGAAGCATTGGCTGTTAATATGTGAACAGTGGAAATGGGAAAAAAAGCAAAGGAAAGGAATCTGAATACTAATCTACTTTTGACCAATAAGTGACAAATTTGAGTTACTTCTTCTTTCTTATTTTTCATCTTTAGCTGATTTGATTAGGAAAAGGAAAGAGATTTTAATTTCACCCTTGTCATGCAGGGCAAGAATTCACTGTTTCAAAATGGAACTGACAAGTGAATTTCATTAAGACTGATAATATGGCAGCGTAATGAAAGCTTGCAACTATTATCAGCAGGTAGAAATTTTAACCAAGTCATTACTTTTTGACCAAATGCTCTATTACGTGTCAGAACAATCTTGTATCTAATGATGGCTAATATAATTGGTTGAAGAAGTTTCAGTTTAGGTCTGCATTTTGATTTTGTGTATACGTTTTACTTTAATTTTTAAAAGTTTGCTCACATATGGGCCACTTTCATGGTGAAAAAAGGGCAGTTATATAACTTTATATTTGTAGTGGAGATAACTCAAGGATTATTAGTGAGCATCACTAGTTGTTTGTTTTTTTTTTAACATGTTTACTTTCAACCATAAATATTTCGCCTTATTGCTTATTTTTATACTAAAAACAAAAATTTACATCAGTAAAAAAGTGATAGTAAAGCATAATGATATGGAATCATTTTCTGATAAGGGATATATGGTAGGGGTTACAGTCCTTTGTTCCAGGAACTTTAGTGAATTGCTTTGATCATTTCTTATTCCAACTTTTTTGCCTTTTTAGTAACCTTCCACACAGACTTTTGCAGACTTTCCATCTCCTCTTGTCTCTGTCTACTATGAGCAGCAAATTAAGACACAGACCCTATCTGATTTGATTGCCATTGTATCATTGATGCTTAATAAAGTATCTGGTATAAAAGTTTTACCCCAAACATATTTGTGAATTGAATAAATACTCACATTTTTGGCACCTTAAAACCAGACATGCAGCCTGTTTTCTTAGACCCATTTATTGTATTCTTCTTTTCCTTAGCAAACTCTTTATGCTTTTATTTTATTGTGTCAGATATTACTCATTTGCATGCTACTCAGTAAAGGAGCATGTGGTTTGTTTGGTGTTGTATATATTTGTATAGTGCCTAGTAAAACATGAATGTCTTAAGACAGCATCATCAATAGGGAATTAAAGTTGAATTCCCATATTTGTTGGAGATGGAGTCCCCACTCTCATTTGGTTTCCTTTGTAACCGGTGATAAACATTAGAGTATTTACTGGTTCAGAGGCATAGTAGTATGAAATAGTTCTGATGTCTACAAATGAAGCTAGTATCTACCAGAAAGATGTGTCTGGGAATTAAATGGCTGTTGTAAAAGGACATTCAGCTAATGGGCCTTCACTGTTAATGTGCCTTCTTTGTTAATACTTTTTCCTATCTTTTCGTCTACTGTTTAACATTTCAGATTGGCCACTAGAGTGAACAGATTCCCATGTCCTCATCAGGTCTGTATATAAACTTTAAGATCCTTAAATCTTTGTTCTTTAGCAGTACTACTTTGAGTGACTTAGAGTGGGTCTTTTGTTCTCTTTATTTCTTCATTGTCTTCCCCCTCAAGCTCTGCATATTTGGTTACTGAGACATATGTTTCCCTAGCACCCTGTCCCTGTTAAGGAGTGACTACATCATTGGCATTGTCTCCCTTTCCAAGCATACTGTAAGTCATACTTGTCTTGTTTACCTCTATATCTTCAGTACTCAGAACAGGTGAGTGTATAGATTGCTTTGGTGTATAGATTCCTTTTAACTATATATTCAATGAATAGATGTGCTTGTGGCATCTATTTTTCTGTAAACGTGATTATGTGAAGGGTAGGGTGAATTAGTCAGACTTTTTCCTCCATTGACACCTGGGTATTATGTCTTCCCTGTGATATTGCAGTCCAATGAGTGTGTGCATGTATGAGTGTGCACACCTAGGCCTATGAGAAAAAGGATAAAGGGATGCAGAGAGCACTTGCATGAGGACGAGATAGAGCGTACTGTGAGAGAGAATGTAAGAATGCCAAAGAGAGAAATAAAGGCCAGAGAAAAAAATGTGAAGATTCCTGGGTGGTTGGGTGTCTTGCCTGCCTCCCAGCCACCTCCCTAACCCCCATTCTGACCATATTTTGCCCTCCCTGCCTGATGTGTCTATGTAACTGCTGGAACCAATAAAGAACCTACACAGAGTGATGGGCCCTTACAATTGGTCAGGAGGATTGGTTATATTAGGAATGGTGTCACAACCAGGCTGTTAATGAGACAGGAGGGAGACTTCATGAAAGCCAGGAGACTTATTCCCTAATCTACGAGTACAACACAGTGCTTTCCCAAGTATGCATTATATATTAAATGTGAGCATTAACAAGAGTTTTACTGGCTGAAGAAATAAGCTGAGTTTTCTGTCTGTAAAGCTATATTCATCATATTCCCATCCTTCAATTTGTTTTTCCCTTGTGATGGTTAAAGATACACCATTTACCATACTTGATCTGTACATGTTTTTTTTTTTTTCATAAAGTACTCCTCTTTGCCTTAACTGAACAGTTAAAAATGTAAGTCATATACTGTCTACATTGTCTGAAAACTGTATCTAAATTTTATTATATTCCCATTTACTTTGTAAATCTGTAATTTTGATGTTAACTAGGATTTTAAATGAGTGTAAGAAAGTTAAAGTTTTGGAAAGTTTTTTTTTTTTCCCCTTTCTAAGTATAAAGTAGAAATAGTTATTTGGGTATAGATTTAAACCTGAAATTTATGAAAGTAGTAGGATATACTGAGTATGTCTTGTTGAAAATATTGCTACATAATTAAAGGAAGGTTACTTAGTAAATTAGTTATGTAACAGGTTTAGACTACATGAAATATATTATGAAGAAAAAATAAAACTAACTCAAATGATATGTCAGATTGAGCTAAGAAAAAAAAAAAAAACATAGCTTACTCTTGCCAGGCACATTTTGTTAACTTTGTTCAGGTGGCAGCTTTTGTGGTTTGTTTTAGTTTCAGCTTGTCCCAGAAGGTGTTGCAGCTCTGTGAAGGTGTTAGGCAGTGTAGTGATGGAACAGGAGATAAAATGGAAGACTGGTAAAATGTCTTATCATTTGGGCCTTTCTGGAGAAACCTAGCTTGAATTTCTGAGTGGTCAGCTTGACATTTTAAAGCACGGAGAAGTTGTGTCATTATTTTTAGAATGCTACGGTAGTTAGAGGAAAAAGATTTAAAGTTCATTGCAGTAATTGCTGACAGCTTCCACAGAATGAGGTGCTTTTTAGTAAGCATGTGCTACCTTGAAAAAATGCAACCTACCAGGAATGTGGAAGAGGACTGTGAGCTTTGTGAGATGAATGTGGCAAAAATGTAGTTTTTAGGCATTCTTGTGACCTGAAATAATGTCATTCATTTTGAAGGTGGAAAAGAGGTAACATGATTTTCAGTGGATTGTGTGTTTTGGTCTTGAAGCAAAGAAAACCTGTGGGCTTCTGAAACTAGTGTCTAGTGTATTTCTAGTAACTTTAAGTAGAAATCCCAGTGGCCAGATTGTCTCTGGGAAAAAACTAGTTTCACTGAGCTTGAGACAATCCATATGAAGAGCGAGAGGCAGTCCCTACTGTAACAGCATTCCCCCTCCCTGGAAACCTGCAATTTGCTTCTTAGTCCCAGATGGGGAGGAAACTTGCAAACAGCCACAAGCCATCCATAATGGCAGGGTTCACATCCTGACAGGGACAAAATAGTAAAAAGGAAAAATTCAAAAGGGTCCTCTTCATAATGTTTTTTGAGTCAAGGACTTTGTGCTTTTTGTGATGGTTGTAGCACTTTTTAAAGTTCTGAGTGTGTTCTTTTTGTTTGCTTTTTCCCCCCCCTTTACCTGGATGCCAGCCAATATTCTACTGAAGGAAACACATAGGGATGACACATTAGTCACTTGCTTTATCTTTTGCTTAAGTAGCTAACATTTATTACCTAATAATAAACATCTTGCCTACATATGAACTTGGTTCCTCAAGACATGTAACTGGTATATGTATAAATGTTCATTCACCTTTAAACAAGCTCTTAACCTGTGACCTTCAAAAGATATTAAGACTTAGATGTAGCAATTTTTTTTAAATCAGAGGTTTTAAATATTATCTAAAAGTTAGAGTTCTATCTGAACCCCTAAACTTAACAGATTTTCTTTTTATAAAGAATTTGTTTTAATTAAAATAGCTTCCTAATTTTGTCGGCATCAAGTATAATTGACAGGATTGTAAGATATGTTAGAGTGTATATTGTCATGATTTGATATATGAGTACATTAGGGAAGAATTCTTCCCTTCTAGTTACTTAGCACATTTATCACCTCGTATATTTCACTTTTTTGTATATGTGAGAACAATTAAGTTAATGTACTCCTGGCAAATTTCAGTTGTCATCTTACTGTAGTTAGTCACTATAGTTACTGTGTTATACATTAGTTATTCAGACCTCTTTCATCTTACAGCTGGGAGTTTGCACCCTTTTACCAACCTATATCTACTGGAAACTCCATCACCTAGCACTGTTTCTTTGAATTTGATTCCATATTGTCCCATATTGGCTATCACACATATAGGCTATAATATTCCTATATGTGTGATATTCTTTATGTATTTATCCTTTGACAGATACCTTATTTTTATATTGTTTCTAAGTCTTTGTCATATAAAAAAAAGTAAAAGATATCCAAACAGCAAGGAAAAAGTAAAATAGTTTCTATTAGCAGACAAGATGATATTATATACAGATAGATACTCTACCAAACAACTGCCAAAATTAATAAATTCAGTGATGTAAAACAAATACAGTTACAGGAAGATCAATATACAAAATTCAGTTTTATTTTTGGGAACACTAGCATCAGATTATCTGGAAGAGTAACTGAGAAAGCAATATCATTTTTAATACATCAAAAAGAATAAAATACTTAGAAATAAATTTAAACAAGAAATAAAAATTGCACACCAAAAGTTATAAGACACTGATAAAGTGTCACTGATAAACTGAAGAAGACACCAATAAATGAAAAGATAGAGTGCTTGTGGATTGGAAGTGTTAATGTTGTTAAAATAGTCACATAATCTAGAGTTCTTTACAGATTCGGTGTAATTCTTACCACATTCCAAGGTCATTTTTACAAAAATAGAAAAAACAATCCTAAAATTTGTGTGGAATCACAAAAGACCATGAATAGTCAAAGCAGTCTTTGAAGAAGAAGAACAAGGCATCATGCTTTTGGTTTTAAACTATGTTGCAAAACTATAATAATCAAAGTACTGTGGTATTTGTGTAGAAACAGATACATAGATGAGTGGTGCAGAATATTGAACCTAGAAGTAAACTCATATGCAAACGGTCAACTAACTTATAACAGTGAGAGCCAAGAATACACAAAGGTGGTCTTACAATAATTAGTATTGAAAAAACTGGACAACCACATGCAAAAGATTAAAACTGAATCTCTATCTTCCACCATATACAAACATCAACTCAGAACAGTAAATTAGAGACTTAAATTTGAGACCTGAAAGCTCCTGGAAGAAAGCTGGGAGTAAACTCTGTGCTGTTGGTTTTACCAATCTTAGTTTAATGTATGTATGTATATAAAAATATATACTAAGTAAGTAATAATTATTATTTAAACACTCAAATTCTTTACATAATATTTCAAGCATAGTCTGATTATATCTGGTCACACATACTTCAGAGTGAAAGAACCTCAAGAGCTTTGGCTTCAGGCAAGTTAGACTTTTAATTATTTTACCTGCATAAATACATAGTGATATTTCTGTTTCATACATAAGGAAGCTGAGACTCATCGAACATAATCTGCTCAATTATAGGTATCAACATTAAACCATACATTAATAAAGGAGAAATAAAACCCAGTTTGCAATAATTTTAGTTCACTTATGCTCTGATTAGAAATACCAAATATCTTAAAATAAATATTTTTGAGCCAGGCGTGGTGGTAACACCTTTAGTCCAAGTGCTGGGAGGCAAGAGGCCTGGGATCACTTGAGTTCATGGGTTCTAGACTACCCCAGGCAACATAGCGAGACCTGGTCTTGAAAATGCACCTGGGGCACTATGACAGGCTCCTGTAATCCCAGCTACCTGGGAAGCTGAGGCCTAGGATCGCTTGAGTCTTCAGGATACTACCCAGAGCAACATAGCTTGACCTCGTCTCAAAGATAGATAGATAGATAGATAGATAGATAGATAGATAGATAGATAGATAGATAGATAGATAGATAGATAGATAGATAGATAGATAGATAGATAGATAGATAGATAGATAGATAGATATTGAATGAATAAAGAACTCTTAGATCTCATGAAATTGATAGTTTACATTTACATGTTTTTAAAAAACTGCTTATATGCCCACTTAAATATGTCCGTTAATGTCCTTTCTACGATACTTAGAATTATGTTTTTAATATGTTTCACATACTTTCATTATAAACATAAGAGAACTAACTCATATCCTAGAAATGGGGAATTACAACTCATTGAATTATCAAAACTTCAGTTCATGAATAGATGACAGGCTTATAGTAACTGCTTATAATTCAGAAGAAGATATCTTTTTGAAATAGTGATCTTGTATTTGTTTATACTCCATACTTTGCACTGAGTAACAGCATATCCAGAGGGAGATTTGTGAATCCTTGCCCTTGTATTTCTCATTTTCATTATATTTTGTATACATGGTTGCTCAAATATAAAAGAAAAAAAAACATATCCATAGATATGTATGTATAAAGTGATATTGAGCAGTAGAGCTTCTAGTTGGCTTCGAGAGTAGTATGCACATGTGAACATATATATATATATATATATATATATATATATACATATATATATATGCCTGAAGTTAACAGGTACTGTAAATGTAGAGATTGTATGTGTTGTTTTTTCACTGCTGCAGTAAGCTGCTTGTAATTTTATGAATTAATAGATTTTTTAGTGGTTGTTGAAACACAGGTTTGTTCAGGTTGAAAGAACCTATATCTGAAATTACTGCTTAAAAGCATAAATTCTCGTGTTTTACCCTATTTCAGATTCCGGTTGATTTTAGATTTTTTTGTACTAATGCAACTTGTTGAATATTTGCATTGCAGAAGAAAATGGTATAACTCAAACTGAACATATACTCACGTCTTTTTCTTCTCTTATACTTGCTCCAGTCAGTTGTCTGTCTCCTCCCTGTAGTAGATAAAGCATATCCAACCTATAAGTACTAAGTATTATCTGTAGTGCCCCCTCATTCATGGAATTTCCAGTAGCCTCCCTGTACTTCTCTTACATACCCTTACAGTTATATTTTTTTTTTATGTTCTACATTTTATGTTTTCATATGATAGATCTAGTAACAAATCCCTTGAGTTGTCATGTCTATGATTGAATTTAATTCTTAGAACAGGACTAAGAGTGAGCTGTTATCCTTGTCTTGATTCTTTAAGTGAGAAAAATTAGACTTAGAGAAGTGTCTCAAGGTAACAAATTAAATAACCTTCCTTAAATACCAAGGCCACTGTGAGTCTAGATCCCATACTCTTAGCCACAGGTGATATTGCCCATTCGTTCTAAGTAACATTGTCTCAGTCCTCTGATTTTTACATGGAGATACATTCCCACATTACACAGTAGGAAGCAGAGAGATATTGCCTATTGACTATTGACACTTAACTTCAAATATATAAAGAACTTCAAACTAATTTAGTGTTTCTCTTATTTTTAGTACCCAGTTCCTCCTTTGTTGCTTTGTTTTCTATCTTTTAACATATGCACTCTAGGTGCCTCTAAAGTGTTCCTGAGGGCCTAAGAAACTAAGTATGAACTGTAAAACAATTTTTTTTTTGGTAGATGCTTCATTATGAAAAAATAAATTTGCTGAGTAGTTGTCTGGATTCATACTTCTTAATCTTTATTGCAAATTTTCTCTTCCTTGTCACTATATGATACATTTTATTGATTATACATTTTTTAACTGACAAGTCCTATATCTTGGGGCCAAATATTGATGGTTTATGTCAATCCTATAGTGACGTTTGTGGAAGAACACCAGGGAAAAAGGTCTTCTGTAGTCTAATATTGGCATTTATGATGCAGATTTTGGCAGCCAAGGATACTGAACACAGAGAATGGTGGGTTCTCTGTGGCTTCACTTCAGAGACTCAGCAAAGCTGAAGTGAGTGGCAAGGCTTTGCTTCTTCCTTCTATTGCTGTTGCCCAGTAATAGAAACCCTGCTCCATTTCTTATCTCTTTTTCTTTAGCTTGCCGGCAGCACTGCCTTCTGACCTGGTTTAAGTGTCCTGACTGACCTCTGGTAGGCCAATGTGTGGGTCCCTTTGGGAATACACCCACTCAGCTGGGTTTTATGTTAATGATTTTAAATTCTTACAGAAGTTTGGTTAAAAAAAAAAACTGTATATCCCTTATTAAAGAGATAATTTCACAATGTAATTTGCTTCACAAGCCTCCCACAGTTATGTTAAGCAGATGGTTGCCAAACACCAGTTCAAAGTAGATTGCTCTTATATGAAATAAAATCCATGCTCAGAAAATCTGGCACTGTAAACTGGTCTTCTTCCAAAACAGGCTCACAGACAAATTTCTCTTTACTCAAAGCTGGCAAACTACTACACCTGTATTAGACTTGCAATAAGAAAAACATGTTAGATGGCACATATTGATTTAGTTACTCTTCTTGAATATCTTAACATCCCTTTTTTCCCTTTATTTGTAATTAGTAACCACTTAACTGTTGGAGACTGTAGAAATAACAAGAAATCTGTCATCAATCAGTCCTGGGTTCCAGTCTCAGGACTGACTCCAAATAGATTTGTCATTTGAACATGTGATTTTAACCATTCTGACTTTTGTTTTCCTCGTTTGGAAAATGGGAATAATGTTGTATACACTGCAGGGTGGCCATTGTGATTAAATCAGGCAATACAGTGGGGTTCCTTAATATTTACTATTCTTTAATACAGTGGGGTTTATGTTTAAGTTCTAACTGTATTTTTATAATTGTCACCTGGTGTTAATTTATGTATCACCCCTAATATAAAAAGAGAACTATAATTGGTAATGATAGTTTAACAAGTATGTATTGGGTGCCTGGTATATGTAAGTAAGATGGTTCTACAACTTTGAAGAATATTTCCTATCAAATATTTCACAGTAGAGGGAGTACAGAATTAAGAGAAATGCATAAAGGAATCATTGTATTGTGTGTATGTGCTCCAGAAACAATGAAAAAAAAAAAGAAAAAAAACTATCAGATAGGAGCCTTGAAAGGTATGCTAATATGATAGGAAATAGGAAAAGAATTCCATAAAATAATAATGATGTCAGTTGTCAGAGGAAAAAAGAAAGTAGAGATATATATATAGGTTTATGTCTATAGAGGAGAACAGGCTGACTGGAAAGATTATGATCAGCTGGTCATATGGCTACAGAATACTTAGAACTGTGCTGTGGAAACCCCTCCATTCCACACCGGGCTGTACCTTTGAATTTAATTAGTAGGCATCACACAGTCACTGAAGGTGTTTAGCAGAGTAAATATGAGCCTTCTTGAGAAAGATTATTCTCACAACTGACAAGAGGATGAATTGAGGAAATGGAATATGGCAAAAGACTGCAGAAAAGAGACCAGTTTATAAAACTTGAAATTGTTCCAGGTGAGAGGTCACAGGGAATATTAAGTTCTGTGTTGCCTATGAAAATGCAAATGAAAAAAAAAATAGAGAAGTTGGATATCCAAGATGTGGCAGATATTGAACTTATTTAAAGGATGAGCAAAGACTACACTATTGCTTGCTGGTGGCATTTCTATTTAAGCTAGACTTTTTTTTCTCTAGTTGTACATTTCTCGTGAACCAGTTGTCTGCCAGAAAACAGAAATTTCATCTTTGAGCTACAGTGGTACCACTGTGCTGGGCAATAAAGGCAAATGTGTTCAGTTTGCTGATGAGCATGTTATATGTGATTTCATGCATGGTGGGTGACCACCAGGGAATAGTTGCCTTGCCCACCATTTTCTTTCCTTTTCAAGGAGGTAGAGAGGGCACATTCTTATGGTATTTATATTGTTGTGAAGGTCTCTTTAAATGCAAATGAAATGCAGCAGGAGCTACTTGTAGGTCTGCTTTATCTTTATAACAAGAGTTGACACAAGACTGTCATAACTTGACCACAGAGGAAGTCCTAAAATGTCATTCTCCATAGACTGTTGGCTTAGAGATTAAAATTGATAATACTGACTTATTCCTCAAATGGCTACCTTTACCTGTCACAGATAAGGCATAGGAATATTGGGAGGTGGGGAAAGGATAGAATTTTAATAGATTTTTCATAAACTAGTTGATCTACAAAGACTGCTGTCTTAAGACCAAAACAAATTTTAAAAATTAGGAGCAGGTGATTTGAGTGGGTGTTTGCATTCCTGACTTGATAGAAAATGTTAATTCAATAGTACAGTTTGTGGAAACTTTTTTACATGGTTATTGTAGACTTATATATGTGGTATCCTCTTCAACTGATGGAACATTATCTTTCTAACATCTAAAAAGGGACATTTATTTGCCCAAAACTGGTTTTTGTCTAAATGTAATACTAGTTACTTGTTTAATGAGAGAGCCAGTATCATGTCCTAGAAAGATGGTGAGACTAAGCAGAAGATCTTGAACAGAATCATATTTATTAACTTTGCATCCTTGGAAAAATCATATGACAGCTATGCCTGCAAATCTTTATCTGTGATTGCCTGACCTAGAACTCACTGATATTTTAAATTACAGTTGAGACAGGGTATATATTTTAAATTACAAAGAATTATAAATAGCCTGTTTCTATCATCATCATCATCATCATCATCATCATCATCATCATCATCATCATCATTATTATTATTATTATTATTATTATTATTATTAGGACCCTAAGTCCTTAATTTAAAGAAACTATCTAATCTGTTGTTTCCAGAACATGAAGTGTTAATTCCCTCATATTTCAGATGATGCAGAGGACAGAATCAAAATAAAGAAATTGTATTAAGTCCCACAGGCCCTACATAGGTTCTAAGCTCTCATGGCCCATAACTAGTTAAGTGCCCGAAGTAGATGTAGCCAGGGCACAGGACAACATTCTGAGGGGAATAATAGTATTTCTGAAATCAGCAGTATAATCTGAACAGTTTTAAGAACGCATAATCTAACTCTATTAGCGAGAAGAGACTGGAGGAAAAGAAAATACAGCAGTGGAGCATGAGATATACGGACGAGGAATGCTACTCGCAAATGGCTGAGCTGTCGTTCAGTAACATGAGTGTCTGGACTTGTCCAGCCATGTATAAAGTAGAAACTCTAAGGACATTGTGCAGAATCTGTTTTACTAGACATACACAGTTATTTATTCATAGTCAAAAGCAGCAAAGGTTTTATATTATGTGACAGTTTGTTGAGGGTATTTTTGAAAATGATCGCACATTAAAATAATTTCTACTGTGATGATTTTACTTTAATTGTTTAGACTGTTGGAAAGTTCTTAGTAAATTATTGTGCTTTACATCAGAGTCTTGAAAGCAGTTTGTTTTGCTAACACATTATTTAAACAGCTGCTGGGCTGTTAACATGGATTTAATCATGTTTGGTGTTTCTGTCTCAAAAGTTTAAATGAGAGTAGTGTTAGCTCAGAAGCAACTGCAACAAATTATTAGAAAGACATATTGATTCAATTAGTGTGTATAGTACCATTAAGTATCTGGCATAAACTGGGAGAAATAGATGCCTGTAGATAATAACTCCCTTAAATTCTTCTCTTGAATTCTCACACAAAACAAAAACCAAGCATATGAAAGCTCACTTACACATCACACCTTAAAGATTTCCCCCCAATTTTATATGAATAACATCTTACTATCATCTATTTAGTACTATAAAACTATCTTTTAACTCCCACAGGATTTGATTCCTTTAAAAATTAAAACTTAAAACTTGAAAATGTGTGGAACCTAAACAAATCACTCAACTGGTCATTTAGAAAGTGTGTGTTAAGGTCAATAAGTATTGTATCCTTTTAACACAGCAAATAAATTATAATTCCTTTGTATTATTTTCTTGGCTAGCAAATTTCAATAACCTGTTCATGGGTTTGTAGGATAAAGTAATACTAATATTAATTTTTAAGTTGTAAAAAGTTTAATTTAGATAGTAAAATCTTTTACTAGTGATGTTTTAATTATTATTATGGTCTTTCTAAATCTTAACATTTAAAAACATTAGCATTACCTGTAAAAAATGAAATTCTAGGAATAAGAACAGAACTTATTTCTTCAATTTGATATGTCATGGTTTTACATACGTATTGATAGAAAAGTAACATTTTACCCCAAATTTTAAATAATTAAAATTTTATGTTATTTGAAGATAGCACTTACCAGAATATTGCAAAATTCTATGTTGTCTTGTGTAGTTTAGTGACTTGGTGAAAGTTCAGAACAAAAGTAGTAAATGTTCAATTTCTCAAGACAAGCCTCTTTACATTTAAGTACTGTTCCATCAGTGCATTTATTCTATAATGAAATTATCTGTGTCAGTAAAATATTTCCTATATTTTCACTCATGAATTCTTTGGTGTGCTGATTCTGAGTGTATGGATTTCTTATTTAAGTTAATAATATTCCTCAGTTTTAGGTCTTAAACCTTCATAATCATAAGTGAGCAATGCATTAGCCAAGAAGCAGTTACTTTGTAAATATTTACTGATTTGATAATTTTTTTAAAGGAATTTGGTGTTAGTCCTTGTTTCTTTGTGTGAGGTAGATGAGTTCTGTGGATGTGAGGTCTCTCAGTGTACGTAACAACATTGCACATTTTATTTTCCATTTCATTTTTAAATGTCATAATTTAGGTTATAAATTATATACCTTTAATTTCTAAAGTATAGTAGTGCTAAAAATTACTCATTATGACAAGCCATAGTTAAAATATTTTAAGTTTCACAAGTAACAATTTATCCCCAGTTGGTTTTGCACTTTTTTCTCCAGTGACCTATGTCTGTTTACTTATGTACTCTTAGTCATTTAGCTATATTTAATATCATCAGTATATTGAAGGCTATTCTGGTGTAACTACTCATTCACTATTATGTACCTTGATGTAGTGATAATTATAAAACTTTGGAGTGTGAGAGTCCAGAAGAAGCAGCATTTATACTTCAAAATGATTTGGCCTGCTAGATATTTATACTAAGAGCTCCTGTGTATAATTGTCTAAGGATTGTCCAACTTTTGTAAAATGGAGATGCAATACATGTCTATCTAGCACCTATAAACTATAGTCTAATGTTCAAGAATAATAAAAAGAGGGGAAACTAATTCATAGACTTGTTTGCATCATGAAGCAACCTTTTGCATAAATGTATATGTGAAACTTTTAATACTGAAGGATAGTTAAACTTTTTTATGTAACATTGATCTTGAAAGGTTTTCTAGTAACTATTATATTTTACATGAGTTCACAAATCTTAAGTCTACTAAAATACAAATGTAACAATGAGCTAAGGTTTTATTCATCATTAATGTTTTAAAAGTAGATTTCTTTATGTTAAACTATGAAACATAGCTATAGTAAACATTTTATTTTATTCACTGAAATTCAGATAATAATGCTGTAGTTTGACTATAGAATATTAAAGAACAAACTGAACAATTGCAATCTTATTTCATATTATTTTTCATTTTTTTAATCACATTTACCCTTTTTGTTAATAGTTTGCTCTAGTAGTTTTATTAAACTTTACTGCTTGTTAATACATAATAATATGTGTAAATTCCAAGGATGCCTGAATTTTAGTCTTAATTTCATATTAAAAATCAAGCTTGAAAAATAAATCTTGAAGTTTATAATGAGATTTCATTTTACTGAAAAGTTCTCATCTTCATGGAAATTGTCCCATGTGTGGCATATCTTCAT
This sequence comes from Uropsilus gracilis, assembly GCA_004024945.1. Taxonomy (NCBI): domain Eukaryota; kingdom Metazoa; phylum Chordata; class Mammalia; order Eulipotyphla; family Talpidae; genus Uropsilus; species Uropsilus gracilis. The sequence continues at coordinate 192,543 of PVHY01000191.1, forward strand.
GTTAGCAAATTGTGAAAGATATTCCATGTAGTGAAGAGTAAAAATATAATTTCAAAGATTTTATAATCAATGTATTGTGGATATTATTATGAATAGTAGATTTTTTAGTAGTTATGTTGTAAATACAAAAATGTGTATATTTGCTTATTAAAATATAAGTTGTAATTTAGAGTATACTTAAGTGTAAAAAGCACTTAAAATGTTAGGTATTCAACATTATTTACAGACAAATAGTTAAAATAAAGTGTGGGAGAATTTCTCTTATATTGTTTGATTAGGGAAATTTTCTAATTAAGTTAAATTTCATGTAGTTACTACTTTCTAATCATAAATAAAAAGAATTTCAACCATATTTTAGTGATATGGATTAAAAATTTATTGGGATGCGATTGATGTCCAAACATACAAAGTATGATTGATGTCCAAACATACAAAGTATGTATGTAAATTTTAATCTATGACATGTATATGTTAAAAGTTACATTTTGCTAAGTTTATCAATATAGCAATAATGCATACATTCATATACAGTAAACATAATTCTTTAAGAGTATGATATAAGAGAAGAGATTACTACAGTTAGTTCCATTTCTTCTATAGTTCAATTCAGTTCTAGGAAATGTATACATTTTTAAAAAATTCATTTTAAGTATATTCTTTGTGGATTTATAGAACTCTATAATTGTAATCGCTGATAATTTTTAAAGTTACATTTTTGTTCATATTTTATATGATTTAGCTTTCTTATTTTAAACTTCTCACTAAGGAAAAGATGATAATATAACATAAAGTCATAGTCTCCGTTATTCTGTGCTATTTTGGAATTTAAGAAACTCAAAGTGTTAGACTAAGAAACAAACTCTTTTAGGTATTCATTTCTTTAGTTCCTGTAATAGAATTCAGATAGACTTTCACTCATTAATTATAGCTTCTAAGATGTTGACTAGTCAGGTTATATAAGTGAGAATATTGCTATGAAGTTTTTATTCTTTAGTATAAAATAAATGTGTCAGACAATTTGTGCACAGGTTGGTGTATAAAGTCATGCCATATGAAGTCATATAATTCATTTCCTTGAATTTTTCTTTTAAATGACAATTATGAACGAAATATATGAGTACATAGAGTAACCAGTGGAGTTTTCCATTGGCTAGAAAAGTCTTCATTTCAGAAAAAAATTCATGGAAGAATTTTCTGGAGTCTTGGAAAAACCTATTAAAGCAAGATACAGACATTAAAAACCGTAATTGAAAGCATTAGGAATTCAAAGGGTAAAATTAGCATACATGCCCCAAATCCCTAACCCTTAAAAAATAGAAATTTAAAAATTAAGTATGGAAACATGCCTAAATTTACTCCAGATTAAAAACTGTAATAAAATGTCTACTTTCATCTGTCAGATTACAAGTTTTTATATAATATTTTATATAACAAGAAAAAAATAATCTTAAATTTGTGTGGCTAGATCTGTAAGAATAAATGGTAATATATTTTTTAGTTAGAATCTATGCTGGTATTCAAATGATACTATAGGTTTCTTTGTGCTTATAAGGAAAATATCAAATGGACTTAGATGAAAGTTGGTATAGGATGAATTGTATAGTCAAACTTGTGAGAGTAATACATACACTTCTGAACTAGGAAATGAGCATAATGGTTGAATTTGAGACTGGAGCTGAAGGATAGTGAACCTAGTTTTGCAAAATGCTTTAAATTATTTTATTCTTTGGTTACTTTTTTGCTGTCTTTATGGGTTCTTTAAAGCTGTAAAATGTTTAAAGAAAGAAAATTCTTAATTGGTTTAATAAGACATCCCAGTCAATACTGAACTACTTATGTGCCACAAATTCTTGAGCATGTTGGGGATATTAGGATAGATACAATGTCTTCCCTATACTTTGCAAGAAAAAGTAAATCAGTGCTGAATTATAAATAGAATAAAACTCAGTGTAGTGGATTTTTTATTAGCAATGGGACTCTTTAAGGATATATATTCTTCTGTGTAGCTCAAAGAAGCTTATATACTATAATTTAATGGATCTTCCCCAAACATTTTGAAGCAAATACAGCACTGTATGTCCTGAGAAAGCTAATACTAAGCCCATTTTATTATATACTCACATCTTACATCAGTCCTATGTAGTGGGTGCCATCATCACCCTCATTTTAAAGAGAACTAGAGAGCTTCAGTTAACCCACAGGCAGTGCAGCTTATAGTGTCAGAGCTAGTATTCAAATCCAGGCATCTGGTTACAGGATTCCTGCTCACTCTTTTTTTTTTTTTTTTTTTTTTTTTTTTTGAGACTAGGTCTCGCTATTTTTGCCCGTGGAACCGCAGGCTCTCGTTGCCCGGAGTACCATGAAATCAAGCAATCCCCAGCCTCAGCTTCCCAGGTAGCTGGGATTACAGGCACGCACCACCATGCCCAGCTAGTTTTTTGGAACTAGGTCTTGCTACGGGCCCCAGGCAGGACTCGAACCACAATCCCTAGCCCCTGCCGCTTCATAGGCTGAAGCTTACAGGCACGAGCCACCATGCCCAGCCCTGCTCACTCTTAATAGCTAAATTATTATGCAAAAACTATTCTGTAATTTGAATTCATTTTCACTTTGCAGTTGAAAGATACAGAGGTTAAACAAATGTTCAAGATTATATTGTTGGCAAATATCAAAGCCAGTACTAGATTCTGACTGAATCCAGTTATCACACAGTGCTCTACCCTACTGTTCATTAATAGGGAGTTTCAAGAACAAGTATAGGGAGAGAGCCAGTTTGATACCATGCTTAGTCATAAGTACTAAGAACAAGTCTTAGATGTTTGGTTTCTCTAAGAAAATAATGGCAATAAAAGGAACTTTCTTTTATGGAAACAGTTCCTTTTTCAAGATCACTGGATAAAAAACGGGTGTTCATTTAAAGCTTCTTTTCTTGTGAAAAAACTGTCAACAATCCAGAATGAAGGCTGTGTTAACAAAATTCCAACTTTTCTGTGGGATGATCCATAAACTGCAAACAGAAGGCATTAAATTTCTTAACAGTTGCAAGTGTGTGCATGCATGTTATGTCACTCCTGTCAGTCATTGCTTTTTGGTGTGTGTAGATTAAAGCTGGAACACTTTGGTTTGCAGACTAAGATGTTCTTTAGAGAACTTTTTTTCAAATTAAAAGAAGGCAGAATAGCTCAAGAACTAAGTTCTTTGCTTTCTGCCCTAACTGTGTGCAGCTAAATATATGTGTTAAGTCTAATTTTTTGGATGTTTTCCTTGACTGTGTGCCTTCTAACAACCCGAGTTATTTTCTTGCTCTGATCAGAAGCAGGTCTACAAATTTTCGGAAATGACACAACAGGAAATCTGTCTGTGTCTGTCTGTCTACCAACCTACCTATCTGCCTGCTTGCCTGCCTGATTGCCTATCTCCCTCCTTATCTGTTTATCTATATATCTACCTGCCTACCTACCTATCTGGTAAAAGAGGAGCATGGCTCAATAAGTTTAAATAGTATCTCATCTTCTCTTTTCCATAATTCCACTTCATTCTGAGTAGACTTAGTGATAGATTCAAAAGCCAATACCGGAATTATTTAAAGACTTAAAGACTTACTTTGAAAGTATTTCACTGAACTGAAGAAATAATACGTACAGATTATAGTGTCATTATGTTTACCTAGAGCTTTCCAGAACCATCTTAACTTTCCTGCTAAAGCTTAATTAGAATACCATTTAGCTCAGGATATGTTAACATTGCATTTGGTAAGGGACTGTATTCTACTTAATATATACATTTCAACCATGTTAACATGGTGGCTGTGGGTGGGAAAGAGGTATAGGTAGCAACTCATAACATCCATTTTAATTTTCTTCTCTTTTTTTTAATTACAGCAAATTCAGTAAAGCTAGAAATGCAGAGTGATGAAGAGTGTGACAGGAAACCCCTGAGCCGTGAAGATGAAATCAGGGGCCATGATGAGGGTAGCAGCCTAGAAGAACCCCTAATTGAGAGCAGCGAGGTGGCTGACAACAGGAAAGTCCAGGAGCTTCAAGGCGAGGGAGGAATCCGGCTTCCGAATGGTAAACTGAAATGTGACGTCTGTGGCATGGTTTGCATTGGGCCCAATGTGCTTATGGTACATAAAAGGAGTCACACTGGTAAGCAGCTGAAAGAATAACCTGATGACTGCCTGTGACAGCTGATGTTGATATTACCTGACATCTATTCTCTTTCCTTTTTATTCAGGGGTGGCAATGGTGAAACTACCTTTTCAGAATTCTGCTAGTATTGGATTGCTGAAAAGCAGAGAGTAGCCTGGGTCTTGACTTCCAGCCTTCAAATCTGAATAGCATATCAGAAAAGAAGTTTGGGATTCAGTTTCCACAGTTCTTAATATAGCAATAATATGATAAGGGTTCAAAAGGTATAGGAGAATTTCATTGTGTAACTTAATCTTTTTGTATTTCTATACATATTTTACCATACCCAAGGGCAGGTAATATAGTTTGCTAGCTAAAGATTTATGCTATAAAATGGTACTCATGCATTTATATAGGAATGGATCGTTTTGAACTTATCTAGTTTACTTTTTGGAATAGAATTTCCAATCAATCTATGCCTACTATGAGTCTCTGTAGTAGGCAGACATTTTCCTCAGTTCAAGGATGCAACCATCTGCTTGTAATATTTTATTAAAACTCCTACAAGGAGATTTGTAGCTGAGAATGTATAAACAGGGAATAGGGTGAAGAAAAGAGACTTCATTTTGATTTAATATATACTTTTAGACATTTGAGTATATTTTTAAATCTCTTAAAATCCTTTGGCAAAATTAAAGAAAAAAACATTTAAATCCAGAAATGAGATTGTAGTAAGATAGGCATAGCAATGATTCTTTCAAATGTTTCAAATTCATATGAAAATTGATTTAAAAAATAGTAACTTTAACTCTAATTCAAAGTAGTATCACGCAGCGAAATATTAACAGCATATTTCAGTTTTAAAATACAGTGCTCATTTGGAAGAGACATATCACAACAATGAAATAATTTAAAAGATGTCCTTCTAAATAATCAATTTAATAAGTAGGTTTTAAACACGAGAGATACAAGGTGCATTGAAGTCTTTTAAATTCAGACTTCTCATGAAGAATCTGAAAACCAGAACAAATGATTTGTTCATAATTCTTTTTGTAGTTAAGGGTATTGTGAGATGAGAACCAATATTTCCTGATGCCCACTCTGGTGTGTTCAAATATACTATGCTTAGTAGATCAAAAGACCAATTATTTCTGTAATATATGATTTTCACTGATACTTTAAAAATTATACTGAGAAGTAACACGTTAAACTTAATATTCTCTTAGTCAAAATCATTAGCTTTAAAGTATCCCCCCATATAGTTATAAATTTGCTTTTGTTTTGTTTGGTATGCCCTTTTAAACTTCATGTTTTTAATATATTTATATTTACTATTATAACATTTTTAACTTTAATATTGAATAATGTCTTATAGAAAAGTTAAAATACCAAGTCTGGTGTTATATTTGAGAAGAAAAAAATATCTACTTTCTCGAGTGCTTTTGAAGTAATTCTGACAGCAGTTCTAAAAAAAGACTAGATCTATACAGTTATAATGTATTCATTGTCCTAGAGTTACTTTATTGAGGAAAATAAGTCATTCAAGTGTGTAGCTTCTCCTGTCTAGCAGTATACAAAGTAATCAAAATTGCTTTCAAGTGAGTTGAGCCATGTTCATTTTAAGATAGAAAAATATACTAAAAAAAAATTTTTTTTCAAAATTTTAGTATACATTTTGTATTCTGGGTTAAATATTCAAAGAACCTGAATATGCACTCTTAAAAATTTAAGTTACTCCATTTCCATTTCACTACAGTAGTTTCTATGAGAATTTTCGCTTTGTAAACAGAATACTTATATACCTACTCCACTGTTCATTTGATACTTACTACTGTAGTAGAGTTGAATTATTTTGATTCTGAAATCATTGATCTATAAAAGTTTTCTAAATAATATACATTTCCACAAGCTGCATGAACATGGGATTTTACTCAAGTAGTAAAAGTATGGAGAATGAACTAAACAACCATTTAAAGTACTCTTGAAATTGTGTAAAAATATTAAAAATACTTGATGGAATATTGTGAAAATTTTCACAATTCATATATAGATTCATATATAAGATTTTTGTTAACATGAATAGAAATTCATAGAGTAGCTTGGGATAGCTACCAAACATTGTTGACCTTGTACATGTTATATGTATTTAAATTAGCTATTTTAATATAACTTTGTGATGACCCAGTTTATACATCTGAGTGGGTCATGATATGTTCAACTCTGTTTTAGTACTATTTGAGAATAGAGTGTATGCTTGTATTTCTTTAATCTAGATTGAAATAAACCAGTCAGAACCTAATCATTTAACAAATGCTTTCTACATAATGCCATGTCTTCTTTTCAGAACTTCCCTTTACACTAGTTATTCATAGCTAATACAAAAGGCACTGTCTTAACTCTTTTAAAAACTTCTGGGAAATATATATTTGTGTCATTTTAACTCATAGAATATCTAATAAAAATGCATAGTAAAAAGGTGCACAACCAACCAATTCATTTATATGGCATGGAGTATCAGATCTAATTCATTTCTTCTTCTTTCTCTTTCATGCTCTACTAAAGTGCCAATTCCATATTCTTATCAATGACGTTAATTTGTTGGTATTGCTACTTTAGTAGGTAATCAGGTAATATTGTCATCGGATACTCCAGGCACTCTTCACTGGGACTATAGGGAGAAGATATAGGGGTAATATATCAGTTTATGCACAAACAAAAATGGATACAAACATAAATACAGGATATCCTTTATTTTGCCCCTTTGGTGTAGAGTACGCTCATCTTTGGAACTCTTAAGTTTGTGGCACCATGTTCTGCAGTTATGGGGAGTCATTCTCTTATGCCAGTGCCCTCTCCACAGGTGCTTAGGATTTTTCACATTCCCATGTGGCTGTTCTAGCCAACGTATTAAGCCCTTTCTGATTCATCAAAGCAAATTGATGCCCGTATGAATACATTTAACATGAATATTAAAATATGGATCGAGATATTTGTGTTCATGAAAGCACATAAATATTAAAATACAGTTTAGAACATAAGAATAATAACTTTATCCACCGAATAATTCAAACTGACCTTTGAGAACTTTAGTAGATTTTTTTTTTTTTTAAAGAAGATGATAATAGAAATGAAGGCCAACAATATAACTACATCTTGATTGTTCTCCTGTTTCTAGACTTTGGTTCCCACCCATGGGAGACTTCATTACAGATAAAACAACATACATGATTTTTAAAAATTAGACTAATCTGTAATGACACCGGTATATTTAGTGAATGTGTAGTATTTTCCTGAAATTTACTTTAAATCTGAAATTTACTTTAAATCTGAAGAACAGAATTACTATTACTTTAGATAAGATTCAGACTGACTAAAAAAACGACCAAATGATTCAGTCTATTAAAGAAAAACAAATGGTTTTAAAAATAATTAAGATGTATTGTGTCACATTACATAGACAATGTGGGTAAATGAACCTTTTATCGCTATCATATAATTTTATATATATATATATCTATAATGCCTTGGTTAGGAAAATTCTACAGCATTTGAAAAAGTTTTACTGACATTTGACAGGCTTTTTAGGAAAAAATGAGTCCACTTATTAATTTCCTTGATATTAAATTAAAAAGATTTGCATGTGATTCTTCTATTTGGATGATTTCTGAAATATAATGATATATACTTTAAAAAAAGTTTATAAGTGAAATACTTTTTCATTTTTATTTCCAAGCAATGGTGTTATTGAGGATTTTCGCAAAATTTAGTATGAACATATACACACAAAAAAGTTGTTGAAATAATTATCAGCAACTTTAATATATTAAAGATACTTAAGCATGTTCCAAGTAAAAATATGTAAAGCCATACAATTAGTATCCAAGAGTAAAAATTAGTTGAAGACTAATCTTGTCAAGAATTATGAACAACTCAGTATTTCTCAAAATTTCACCTCATTGAAATCAAAATGCCTATCTATCAACTCCCCATTTCTCTTATCCAAATTGAGAACATGAATTTTCAACTTCATCAACCCTCTTTCTTTAGTTGCCAAGGCCTTCAGAACATAATTAGCAAATATCTCCACACTAAGACTTACACAAACAGCAATGCTTCTCTAATATACTCTGACCCTTTTTCATTTTCTCCTACCTCTTTAGATTATCATATGGATTCAGAAGTAATTCTTATTTATAAATACTGAAGGTATCTATATTACTTTGTAAATGGAAAATCTAAATTATCTGTCAGTTTCATAAACCTCAGTTTGATGAATTTTAAAAAAGTATTTCATCTCAAAGATTGTAGGAAGCATAAAGAAAATTCAAGTTAGCATGATATACTAATATTTTCCAATGGCAGAATGATTTCAAAGGTCTTTGTTTGCCACATTAAGTGATATAAAAAACAAATTTTAATTTTTTTTTTCTGGGACACCCTAGATAGATTTCAAAAATAAAATAAAAGATCTGCAGTGAAAAGTATAACCTTCATTTGCTACTTTTCTATTGTCTAAAAGTTACTTTCAAGTAGAAGTACTTCCTTCCATTTAAGGGCTGATTCCAATACAGGGATGAGTGAGAAGATTGAGTTTTAAAAAGTTGTAAACTTCTATTGAAACAAAAGTTAAAGAATTTAAGTTTGTGTATAAAATTAAAAAGATTTACCACAATTAGATTTATTTTGAAATTTGGATTATTTCATTTGGATTACTTAATTTGGCTTACTTAATATGAGAGGTTTTAGGAAAAAACTCTCTTAAGTTTTATTTTCCTTAATTTTTTAAACATTTTCTTTAAGTTAAAAAAAAATTTAGTGTTGCTGCAATTTGACACTTTTACCAAATGAATCAACTAGGTTAAAGAAGATAAAATTTGAGAGAACTGTCATGTAATGGATATTTTTTTGACTCAGTTAATCCTTTTATAGAACTTTTTATAAACTTGGTTAATAAGATCACCAGATTATCTAAGAAAAAAAGCTTTAAGTCTTGATACACTCACACACATGTTATACTTTCATTGTGGTATGTATCTCATTAAGTTCCAGAATGATCACATACTGTGGAATTCATAATACGCCTGCTCTATTAATTACTCAGTTTCATTAGATTTTATAACATATCTGTTCCTAGAATGTACAGTGGTAGATACCAGAATGAAACCAAAATTTATCTTATCACTCCTAGCTTTCTTTAATAAAAAGGATCATCATTTGCATCATATTAAAAACCAAAAATATATATTAAAGTTTCACCACTCACTATTATTTTGAATGTTTTATTTATATATATATAAAACATGACAATTCAGTAAATATTTTTTAAAAATATTAAAATTATAATAATAATCTAATAACCGCAAATGTAGAGTGATTCAGTTCAATCAAAACTTAATTTATTTTATTTTGATTCCAGACTTAAGCTTTAAAATATATATTTGTATCATTTATGTTTTAATTTATTTTTTCTATATTTAGAGATAGATAAACTTAATGTATTTTTTCATGGTTTCATAATGTTATCAGTTTGACCCTAATTGCTAATTTTACTGCCTCATTAGCTATATGTTTTTATGTGTTGTGACATTGGTGATAGTCAGATGATGGCAACATATTGAATTCATACTTCCGGTTCAAGCATTGGTTCAAGCATTATACAACAATGTTAGCAATAAAAGAAAAGATTCCTGATAAACAAGTGTTTTCACAGCCATAAAACCATATAGGAAATGTCTAATTGAATAGTGTCTTTGGAATTTTCTCTGATGTAAAATAACATTTGCTAAAGATTTCACTACCAGAAATTCAGAGAATTGAGAGAACTGGGTTATATTTAGAGATTTTGTGGATCTGAGACCCATTCACTCTTTGCATTTCTTTGGCCCCTTGATAAGAAAATTATCAAACTAAATGAAAAAATTAGACTAATGATCCCCTTCAACTAAAAATTTTTGCGAATTTTTTGTAGGTACATGATACAATAGATGAGGATATTATACTCTGACCAAATTTTAAATCATGAACTTGCATACTTAGTAATTCTGTAACTATAATAAAATACCTTTATGAATTTCAACTTCTTGATTTGTAAATTGAAATTATTCATGCCAAATTAGCAGTGTCATTCTAAGGAATGAAATGCTGTATTGAAGGAACAATAAAGTCATCACAGGGTGATAACTAGTTGTTCAACCTGTGGTCAGTGATAATTATTGTTACACTTTTGAGTCAGTGACAGGACTCCTGTAGAATTTATGTGAAAAGGGAAATGGCTCTTGAACTTAGACTTGAGAGTTTGGCATCACCAAGGCAACTCTGTGAAGATAAAAGTTTAAAGGACTTAGGAATTTAATGGATACATTCAGTGTAGAGAATTGATTTTTTTTTTTAACAGTCTATGGCATATTAACCACTTGCCCATACCTCACTTGATATTTTTCACATCTTTTCCTTTCCATAGGTGAACGTCCCTTCCACTGTAACCAGTGTGGAGCTTCTTTTACTCAGAAGGGCAATCTTTTGAGACACATAAAGTTACACTCTGGCGAGAAGCCGTTCAAATGTCCTTTCTGTAGCTACGCCTGTAGAAGAAGAGACGCCCTCACAGGACACCTCAGGACCCACTCCGGTAAGTGATACCAGCTCTTTGAGGGAAAAGCTACATGTGAGAATTCAGGGAAGTGATACAGAGTAATTCAGAGCAACTTTTAGCTTTAGTGAATAGCTAGCAATGAGGTAGGCCGTATTTTTGTGTTCATTGAATGACTGACAAATCTTGTAGGATACAGCTGACCCTTGTGTTTCAGACTTGTTGACAAGAAGGAGCATTGTCAGCTGAAGAATCCCTTATTTCAGGCTATTAAAGAAAGAAGTCAGCTGTTACACAGATGCTCTGATTTTCAATAATTCATAATAATTAATGTAGTAATTACAGTTAATCTACGAAATTAAAAGTTTAGTAAAATGTCAGCTACATCCTAATGTTATAAAGGAGGGGAAAAGGTGATAGTTTTTGACTGTATCATGTCCAGTCTGGAATTTCAGTGGGAATTCCTATTACTAAGATAGAAAAGTTTGCTTTTTTAGAAACTTGACTGTTAGTATATTTTTTATTCCATCCTAACTTTCCCTGTTTATTAAGTTTGATTTTTACTTAAAAATGCCAGGAAATAGTACATAAAAGAGAAAGACTGACAATAAATCTAAATGAATCTCAGTTGTCTCTTAGCATGAATTCCCACAGCCAAGAAGTTAAAGGTGGAAAATTAATATATAATGCTATCAAGTCAGTTGTGTATATGCTGCTTCTATCCATAATGACATGCAAAAAATTAATTTTATTATGAGGATATGATGGAAGCAGTATTTTCATCACATTGACAAATTTTATTAGAGAATGTTCTGGATTGTAAGATAATGTTTATATTCCTATTTTTCCTTTAATCCTTGGGCTGTGCTTTATTTTTAAATATGAGTATAACTCATTTTTATATATGTCTAAAATGTATGACTATTTTAGACATAACTTATCTTTGGAGCAGTTATAGAAAGCATTGAATCAATGCAAACTTTCCAAAAATATTTACATATATGTTTTACTTTCCTTCCTGTTTCGTGGTAATTTACTTTCAATATAACGCTTTATTTTTTTAATTATGCTGTGAAAATTATATCTTAAAGTGGTAATGTTTTACAATTAAAATATTCTTCCTTTAAAATATATTAAGACATGATAGATATTTCCTTTAGCTAGCCTTATACACTGTTAAATTATTACTGAGTTGAATAAAGATTGTATATCTTTACGATATATCTTTTATGAATATATCTATTGTATGATTTTGACACAAAAATGTAACTTTAAACATCTTCTGTTTCATTCTGTACTGAATTATGTTGCTTTTACTGTTGTGGTATGGTACATACAGGTTACTTTCCCTGGAGTTGGCTTATTGCTCTTTAGAAGGTTCAGTGCCTGGCTCACTTCTGGAAGCACTTGATAGTCACCCGAATGTCTCGTCCCTTGATTTCCTTTTTGTTCTTTTAGTAGACCCCTCACTGTGGGTGGTGTCTGTGAAGTCAGGTTTTCCTGTTAGATTGAGCTGGGCAGCTCAAGTCAGCTTCTTTCTGCAATTTAGGCATGGACTATCTGGAGGTCGCAGGATGGTGACTAATACTGAAAGGAGGGAAAGCTGTCACGCCAAAAGTAGACTTTTCTACTTTTCTGCTGACTTTGGTCAAATCAGATTCGTGACATCATTTCACTAGTTCTGTGTATTTGTAAAGTTTGAGTGTATAAGACAAAGCTGTTTTATGTTGAGCACCTGTTTTGGAAGTGCATTACTACTTTAAAAGTAAAAGATACAGCTCCTGTCAATGCACACCTTGGAATACCAAATCTTAAAGTTTTGCAGATACTTAATCACATGCTCAAATAGGCTATATGAAGGAAGTTCCTAAAGTGATAAGAGACAGGAAAGGAGTGAGGAAAGCAAAGAAAGTTGGAAGGGGTAAGGAAGAAAGGAGAAGCAGAAAGAAGTATATACAGGCTATTGCATCTTCAAGGGGTGATGTCAATTCAACATAGTGATATTTCCAACTAGAATTTAAAGTATTAGACATTATCAACACTTTTCATAATAGAGATAAAATAAAGTACAGCTGTTTAAAGGCAAAACTTCTGTAATTGGTCAAAAAGCTCAACTTGATCATTATAATTTTCTTCTCTCCCTGCAAATCCCATTTTCTCCTTGCTCTTATACTCTTTTTGGCTCCTGGACTGGACAACATTCTTTATCTGATAGGTGAACCAAAAATTCCTATAAGTTCTGAGTTCTGCCCTGTTTGATTCCTCTGGTCTTTCAATAGCCAGGATTGGGAGTTTTTTATATGGTAATAGGAGAAATATGGGGATTACAACTGTGTAAAATTATTAATAATACAAACATTTTATAGATACTAAAATTAAAAAATAAAAGGTTTACCCCAGTAAAGTCCTGAGTTCCAAACATAGTTATCCTTCCCAATATCATTTAGCACCAACACCAAATCATCTTGTTAATCAGGAAAGTTAACCAATCAGTAGCTCATTTCTTTATCATTTAGCAACTTAACATGATACATTACATATAGCCAGAGAATTGGTCTCAGCTTCCAGTACAATTGGACCAGTGCTGCCAGAACTCTCTTCACTGGTGGAAACATTCTTCTCTTAGGCAGAGATCTACAAAACCACCCATCTCTAGATTTTAGGACACAAAGTAAAAGTTCTTTAAATGTATTATTTGATATATTTGTGTTGTAGTTCTACCTTAGCCTCTTTGTTCTTGGACCCCTGTATTCTGGCTGTGGAGCAAATGACTTAAAGTATATATTATATCCTGTAGACACAGTCATACACACCATTGGTAGCCTGTTTCACTACTCCATTTAACCAGCTGATTCTGGATGATGGGCATGAATTATGATAAAGGAATTTTATAGGTGTCAGCCCAATGCTTGTTTATTTTGCCAATGAATGAGTTTCCTGGTTGAAGGTAATTAGGAAATACTATGATAATTGTTAAGACATTCTGTTAAGTCTATGCATTTAAGAATTTAAAAATGTATTGAAGGAAGGGGAATTAATTTATATTCTGACTATATCTTGATTCCTATGAGTCTAAATTTATGGCTCCTTCATATTGAAAAAACTCCATTATGACCTACCCGATACCATTTGACTGATTTACCATATCAGGGACTTAGCATTGAAAAGCTGTGAACTCAGTGGTATTGAATGGTGGTATTGAATCGTGAGAGAGAGAGAGAGAGAGAGAGAGAGAGAGAGAGAGAGAGAGGAGAGTCTATCTTGTTGAATCCATAGCTTCCATTTCATTCATTCTCACTTTCGCCATAGATGTCCATCTTAAGAAGCACCAGGGTAGTTAGATAAAGAATCTAACTGACATCTATGAAGTAAGTTATCTGATTATCATCAGGTAATCTTGTTGAGACTACTAAGAGCTTTCTCCACAGTGGATGATGGTCTCAAGACCATATTGTCATATTTATGCCAGTTCTGAAAGGTGCATCCACAAAATCCTCCAGACAGTCTGTCACCAGTCTTCTAGCCTTGTTCCTTCAAACCCTTGACACATAGCCATGATGCATGTCATTACCTCAGCTGTATCCTATCCATGCAGAGTATAACAAACCTGAAAATCTGCAGGGAGAGTATCTCCCCATACTGTATTTCAGCTTCCCTCAACAATCCTGTAACACTGCAGTCATACCTGCTACCAAATACCGTGTGATCCATTTACAAATCAGGGGCACATAGTTTCATGAACTGTCATAGGTAACACATGAGGTCGTAAGTGTGGGTTGAAAGAGGCTGTGAGTAATGGTAGCAGTTAGCAGGGACACCTAAGTTAATGATGCCTACTTGGGCTTCCCAAACCTACATCGTTGAGTGTCATTTAACAGTGGTCTTGCACAACTCAGTTTTATGATATGTGGCATCAGATATCACTTCTTTCTGTGTAATCTGGGCTACATAGTCATTTAGAGCTATATGGCCCAATACTCCATCCTCAGCAGAGACCAGTAGTAAGGAACTGTTTTTCAAGCAAAGATTAACTGTTGGTGGAAATCAATTGTCTTTACTTCAAAACAATCAGGATTTGTTTTCTCTGTTAATAATTTTATTGACAAATTTGTCACACAGCAGCTCTGTTTACCACAGACATTTCCCAAAATTACAGATTCACTGTTAAAAGTATATGGCCGTTTTCATAAAAGCAGAAATTGTCCCAGCCTGCTTTCAACACTGCCAGTCTTGTGGGTAATCTAGGACATGCATCAGAGCAGGATACCCAAATATGGTATATTTTGCTTCCTGTTTCCAAGAAGGGCACTGCATTTTATTGCAAGTACTAAGAAGGGCACCTTCTCTTTTTTTATTACAAAAGTTGCAAGTTGCAGCAATTAATCATTTACTAGAGAGGTTCATTGCAACATGACCAGACCATGGGTGCACACCATTTCACCGATGCCCCAATGCCGCAAGTCTCTGAACTCTTTATAGGGATTATCTCTTATCTTCAGGTATCTTACTGAGGCATCTTAGATGTTTACTATTTCCTGCTCACCATGTCCAGTCAGTAATACCATGTATGTCATGTTCTAGCTTGATGTTTTGTGAAATGTCAAGATAAACAGATTTTCTACAACTACATGTTGACAAAAAGAGAAGGGTTGACCTAGCAGTAAGAGAGTGCAAATATGCTGTCACTGCAACAGGAAGGCAGACTGCTTCTGATTATCTTTTTTTGGTGTTTTAAAAAGTTTTAAGTCACTAGCTCCATACCTGGTGTCAGGGACCATAATGTGTTCCAGTAAAGATTTTGTCCTCACTTAATGCCATGTATAGGTTCCTGAGAAATATGACTCCAGTCAAAACAATGTATAATAAAATCAAAGTTTTTTTTTTTTTTTTTACTATAGGGTAAATGATACAACTAAGAGTTAAACTCCTATGGCATATTCCTGGTTATGGAAACATCACTAGGTTTCTAAATCAAGACCCAGGCACTTCTAATATTAAAAGTCATTTATATTCATCCATCCATTCATTTTCTAAATGCCTTATTCCAGCTCAAAGTCACAGATGACCTAAGCCTATCCTGGCAGCTAAGGGCACAAGGTGGAAATTGACCCTGTTCAGAATACCCTTCCATTTCCAGTTGCACTCAAATAATCCCACACTCAGACCAAGAAAACTGAGATGTGTCAGTTAACTGAATGTGCTCATCTTTGGGCAGTGGAAGAAAACGGGAATAACTGAGTTGAATCAGGGAGAACATGCAGACTCCACACAGAGTATTCTGTCCCTGACCAGAATCAATTTTGTCTAACAACACTACAGTGAAACAACATGGGGGGGAAAATAATGTTATTCAAGAGCCTGCTGCACTACAGCTAAAATGGCATGTCAGTTTGCCATTATTATATGCACAGACCTATCTGGGTCTGACATTAGCCTAACACATAGTTTAAGTGTGTATGCAATAGGAATCATCATCCCAACAGCTTTCAATTTTAATTTTCTCACTTGAGGAAGGTGATAATACCAGGGCTATGTTCTCTAGCCTAGTAACCACTCACCACATGTTAAACATCTCATTTTTGCTAGTGTTAAAGTGATATCTCTCTTTAAATAAAGAGGTTAATTTCACCTCTTTAAATGTGATTACTGGAAACATCTTAAATTATATTATCTGTGACCATGTTCATTGAGTAATATTGGTATTGGCTCTTTATCATAGCCCTTCATCCAGGGATCAGAGTAGTATTGTGTAGCAGAGCCATCCCAATCTGGATAGGTTCATCATTAGCTCTGGCAACCAAAGAGAGTTGGAGCCCTTGGAGTTATCTTTTTTAGTACTTTTAATAACTTATAGCAAAGAAACAGTCACTTGAGTTTTTCCCTTGAGTTCTCTTTCCTTCCTCTCCAACCCCAGGGTGACACTACCCTTTTACCAAGGCCCAGGTTGAGACCACTCATGCATGTGTACACCCAGACTCATACCGTCATGGGGAGGGTGCAATACCACAGGTGATGTTCATAGAGGCCAATGGTATTTGGGTAAAAACCTAAATAAAAACCTCATGGACCCTACACATTGTGAAGATTACTTCCATTACAAAATGTATATAATTCCATGATACTATAAGAGACTTGAATAAAATCATACGTATCAGTTTCCATAAACCCCCACTTTAACTAATGGAGTACAGTGGCATTTTGGGTTCTAGTAATTAAGGTAAATTTGGAGATAATCTCATAGATCTGATAACCTCTGCAAAGACTTGGTATGTTCTTATTCCCAATGCACAGTCACCTTCATAAATCACCACAGGTATTCTAGAACTCTTTAGAAGGAAGTTCAGAGCATGTATATTTTCCAGACTTCAGGGACGTTCCCACGGGGACTCAGTTTCCACCTAAAGTTATATGTATCTGGGTCTGTGAATATGTTCATATATGAGCAGTGAGTAAAAGAGCATCAGTCTCTGAATGGTGAGCAAAGCTGGGTTTTTGCCGACAGGCCTAGACTATTTCTTTCTGTGTAAGTATAGGGGCAAGCATTGAGTATCAGGCTCAGCAAACTGCCTAGAATCTTTATTGGTTTAAGCACTTACACTGACACAGCAGGCAGGAAGCAGCTCCCCCCCCCCCCCACCAAATCCACAGAAATCTTCACACTCTCTCTGGGCGCACTCTCTCTCCTCTTCCATTCTTCCCTTTCTCCCTCTCATGCTTGTGTACAGGCTCTTCTGTTTTCTTGTGCTATCTTCACCCTTTTATTCCCTCCTAGGCACAGGTGTGCACACTCAATACATGTGCACAATCATGGGGAAGCAATACCCCAAGTGTTGGTTATACAGGCTAATGAAGGAAAAAGCCTAACTCACCCCCCAGTAAGTTCTGTAAGTAGCTTGGCTATCTAACCATCTGTTTCATTCTTGGGGCCTATATAATGTAACCTTTTGACTCAAAACTGATTATCACCCTATCCCTGTAACTTGTTATGATCATTGCATCTTCCCTGAAATTATTTTCTAACATGTAGCCTCTCTCAGTCTGAGATACTATATATTATATATATTATATATATTATATATATGATCTCATTATTATATAGTATATATATTATATTATATATATATAGTATATATATATACTATATATATATAGTGTATATATATATATATACTATATATATAGTATATATATTATATTATATATAATATATATACTATATATAGCGTATACATATATAATTATATATATTATTATATAATATATAATATATAATAATATAGATATAATATATAATATATAATTATATATATTGTATCGTGTATACACTATATATAGTATATATAATATATAATATACTATATATTACAGATATAGTATATATATAATCAGCCAAGATCTATTTGAAATAGCCATCATTGTTCTCCACAGCCTAGAGAACACCGTCACAGCAAAGCTTTTTAGGCATGCTAGTTCTTCCCTCACAAATGCAATACTTAGGTGAGTAGTGGCATCTCACAGGTCCTTTCTGGAGTGTAGTTACAGGAGGACTCAGCAGGGTGATCCATACTCCTCTTCCATTATTGTTTCTTACTTGAGTTTTTGGATTTCTGGTTTGTTGTATCAGTGTCGGGTAAATGATTAACTCAGGTTTTTTCTTCCACTAAGGTATCTAGCCAGCATGCATCCTCCCCATGATTGTGCATGTGCCTCGGCCCAGTGGGTGTGTGTGCATGCGAGTGAACACATCTTGGCCTAGGAGGATGTGATAAAAGTCACCCTGGGGGAGGGAAGATGAAAGGAGAAACAAAGAGAGTGGCTCTTTCCTTGCTGATTATTATTTTAAAAAATACAAGAGAACTCCAAGAGCTCCAACATTCTTTTGTTTGCTACAGCCATGGTGAACCTATGAGGATTGGGTTAGTTACCCAACAATCAGGATCTGGTATCCCAACTTTTTACTATATGAATTATTATTAAATCAAGGATTCAATTAACTTGTGACCCCCCACCTGCTCAAAGCAATAATTTAAATCCCAGATCTGAGGGATGAATGGATAAATTTGACCCACTTAACACTTTAGTTGCTCTTTTTGGCATAAGGCCCTTAGAATCAACCCATTCCTTCCATGCTAGCTGACAAATTGGCAAAATTTGCAGTTTTCACATATAAGCCATCAACCTCCTAGATTGGGTCTTTATTTTATTATAATGGGATCTAACTTGTTAAGAGCTTGGGAGTGTTAAGAGATAATGAGAACTGCCATTTTTGTACTTGGGTTCCTACTTCAGCTGAAACAATGGAAAGTCTTCTTACTGTATAAATACACTGACTTACAGGAATGTTGCCTTAAGCTAGAAGGATGGAGTACACAGAGAACTGTTTTCTGTCAAGGATAGTTCAGGCATATTTGGAGGTTCACATTCTGAGCAGCTTTAGTGTTTGATCAGGTAGTATCTTCCCGTGTTTTGTCCTTCTCTGCCTTTACTCCATTACCCACACCCAGTGGTATTGCCATTTTATATAATGTGGATTTCCACAGTCCTTCTAATGAGACTCTGGTATTGGTCTTTAACCTTGTTTGAAAATTAAGCACACAAGCCCTCTTTTAAAACTGACAGAACTTTTCTGATAATTTTGCCTCTTTTATGAGCTGGCTCTCAAGTTGTCCTTTCTTCATTGTACTTAAAGGCATCAGAAGTAGACATATCACACCACACTGCACATTGCCATTGTTGCTTTAGTGAGTAAATGCCACAGTTCCTAAAACCTTCCCCTCCACCTACTTGTATTCTATGTTATCACCTGCGGTCATATGAGTAACGTGTCACCAGCATATGCCTGGCTTTATGTATTCCACTAACTACATGGTAAGGAGGCTATCCTGTTCCCTTCAAGCACAAATAATCCAGTGTCAGAATGTTGTTCTAATGTCTTGGGTGGTTCCAGCTACCAGTAACTATGAATCAAGGAATGATTCATAGTTGGATTCCATAGATGGGAAAGCAATGAGACATTCAAGTGGGGACAATTTGGAGACATCATAAAAAGACTAGTATTTAGAAGAGAATGGTCAGCAAAGGATGGTGACAGTACTCTGAGACTGTCATTGGTAGGATATCCAAGGAGTAAAGAGTTGGAGGTGTCACTGAAATAAAAAAAAAAGAGTTTTAAAACTGACATTCAGTAGAGGGATGTACCCTTACTATTTTGTGACTTGAAGAATAAATACTTTTATCGCACTTCTTCCACATACCCCCCATCTCATTAATGTGTTATAATAAGTGATGCCACCCGGAAGTCAGGTGCTTATTGATGAAACCAGTTGAAATTAGCTCTCTGAAGGGGCAGAGCAAAATAGGGTGATCATGGCTATGGAGCAACAGAGGCTATGTCACAGTTTAAAATTTAAGAAATAGTGCTTAAAAAAGTATTCCTCCCTCCCTTTGCATAATGACTGCTCATTGTGTGTGTGTGTGTGTGTGTGTGTGTGTGTGTGTGTGTGTGAATACAGTATACATTCAATAAATTTGTTTTTTTTTCTTAACCTTGTTATATAAAATCTCACACAAAGTGAAATTTCCTATTTGAAATTCTATCTGCATACTTTAGAAGACACTAGGTAGTATGTGGTTTTAATTGTATAGTCTCCCTAGTTAGGTTATTTGCAGGTAATAGCTGGCATTTTTAGAGCTCTCCCTAGATATTTGGTACTTCCCACAGATTAATTCTTTAATTAAAGCCTTTTATTGGACATGAGCAAAACCAGGTGATTTCTGATTTTTAGCAATAAGTCTAATAACATGGAATATTCCTTTAGTAAAAATATCCTCACATTAAAAAATATATAAAAATATGTTTAATTATGTCTTCTGATATAAAGCCAGGTTCTTCTTTTCAGTGAGGAACCTGTTTTGGGGGTTCCCTGTAGTTTTTCTGGTTTAAACCACACTTAAGCATCATCCCTAACTCCATTTGTACTTTCTTTAAGAACTCAAAGATCCTTGTGCTACAAGCTGACCTCTATTTAACTCTTTTGAGATTCACCACTAATTTTTATGATTATGTGCACCCACCTCTAATTCTGTAGTACTTTTAAAAATCAGCTCACCTTTATTGAATCTTGATGAAATTAGTTTTTATAAAAACTTCCTTTTCGTATTTATTAGATTATGCATATTTGAATAATTTGGCAGGCTTATGTTTAACTAGAATCATAACCTGTTCCAAGTGACTATTAGTTCTGCTGCTGAAAGTGGTTTGTAGGAATATCAAAGAGACCTACGCATGCCAGGAGCTCAGCGTCAGGTCACCCATCACTGTTTTCCACTGAAAAGGTAATGGTCAAGAGAGCTTCTTGTTTTGTGGGTAAGAAACCTGACTTGGAAAAGTCACACAGGTAGAGTCCTGAATCAAACCAAGACAGTCTGAATCCAGTCTGTACTCTTTACACCACTGCGCTGTAGGACCAGTGCTGTAGTCTAATTTATTTATAAAACTTTATTAGCACAGAATGATGAAGAAAACCAAAAGTACTACTTGGAGGTCAAGATGTCCAGACACCTGGATTTTAGAAGAGGCTAATTGGAAATTAGCCTGGTGGTTTTGCCCTGTCACTGAATTTGATCTTTAAATCTCCCTGTGTCAACATATAATGCTAATAAATACAATGGTTATCTTTTCTTTCTAAACATTGCTGGTCATTATTCACCAAAACCAAACTTTAAAGAGTAGTCCCCGTACCACATTTTTGTTTTCTTTTACAGTTTCCCCTAACTTTTGATAATTTTTCTAATGGATTTGCAAAAAATGAAATGGGCATGAGTTAAAGTTTTCAGATGATACTCCCAGTTCCAGCGTTATTTCTCTGCGACTATCTAACTAAATCTGAGATATAACTTTGCTGAAACAGTTTAATTTTGCACTTACAGTTCCAGGTACAGTTGGTTCACTTAAAACACATCCCGTTTTATTAAGTATCTTTGACAAACCTCTTTCTGTCTTGCTGAACATCAGCAGAAATAGAAAGCAATGTTGAATTTTCCCTCCTTCACCTCTGTAATTAGTACCTGAATCCTATTTTTCACACTAAAATATGAGTTTAAGTGTACAAAATCCTGATTACTTGAATGTGATTGCATACTTTAGATTTTGATTATAGTCATTGATAACTGTTTTTAAGCTTGAGAGAAACCCAATCTTAAAAGTAATTAATAGCTTAGAGTCCTTTACAGAGTGAATAGTTGGATAGTGCTTACCAAGTATTTACTGATAATTCTGCATTTGAGCAACTCACGAGAAATACTTTCTAAAATTCTTTTAATACATCTATATAATGTAGATGTGGATTAATAACTATTTAAGGAACCATCCAGTGTCATAAATTCTTCTTCAGAGTAAAGGTCAGTCATCCTTCTGAACCCATAACTAGTTTACCTCCAGACATCAGGAATGTTGATTTTCACAACACTGCTTTGTAACTTTTTCATTGTTTGACAATTTTCTGCTTAAGAAGTTGGTTCTTTATGTCTAATTGTCAGTTTAAAGCTATTTGGTCCTATAAAAAGGAACTCGACCAGATGTACCATATAAATATCCATCTGTTAAAACAACAACTTCCTCCTCATTGTACATTTTTAGTTCTTTTATATAAGGACTGTCTTTTTATTTTTTGAGACCTTGTAATTCCAAGTACTATATTTTTTTTCATATAAATAGCTCAGAAATAGTGAATGTTTATATTAGTTCCTTAGGTTGATTTTTAAAAAACATATGTTAAGTAATACACCGATTGCTAAAAACTCAATTAAAAGCTTGCCTCTTGTTTTTAACCTTTATTTTTTCTTTATGATTTGCCTATTTTGAGAAAATATCTATAAAATAAACTTTTAGGCTCGTCCTGCTTTAGAATATATGTGTACGTTTGCCTTCAGTAGAAGGCTAAATCAATAGCAGGCATTGGTAATTAATTACCCAGCAATTCTCAGGGAAATTGATGTGAAAGACAGTTTTCTCCTTTTCAAATATATTTGAACATGAAGATAGAAGTAGTATAGTATCAGATTTGTTTTGAGGTATAATTAATCTTTGTCCCTAGAGTTAAATAAGATTATGTCAAATTTTTGTCATTGTATATGGTATAGTCTGTTCATTTATCTTTTGCATGTTTTGTTCTCAGACGTTATATTTTTTTATTAATTTTTATGTCATTTCTTTAAATCACTGACTTATCCATAATTACATAACTGAAATGTCTTCTAAAGGTTCATGTTGCCATGTCACTTTCTCTGCTAATATGTCCTATTTCCATTTTGTTTTAATTATCTCCCTCCTCTGCACTTTTCTTTTGTCTTCTACTCTTTCTTTGTTTCTCATAGTCCCCCCCAAGTCCTTCATCAGTTTTTCATCCTTACATCCTTTTATATAACATATAAAATGATTACTTCAACATGAGATTACTGTAGATTATTGAGCTGTGGTTACTAACAGTACTGATAATTTTGTGAAATGAAGAGTGAAAAATATCTAAAACTTGGGTCTTTAGCCAACAAATCAATTATTTTCCTATCTTATTCCCAAAAAAGGCTCCATAAATTTCTGCCAGTTTTCCTAGAGATTCACTTTTTAAAAACTAATCCAAAAAAACTAGTATAATGATAAATTCATTGCATTAAAATATGGTTTAGAAATTGAATGTGGTGTAGCTCATTCATAATAGTGAGGGTGCATTAAGAGTAGTATAATTTTGCTTGCAGGCTTCCCATGAGAAGGAACTGTTTTCACCTGATTGTAGACTTGGCACTAAGCCCACTTTCGGGTGATCTCCCAAGTGTGAACTTTTCCCACCCTCCACCCCTCCTTTCATTCCTGGAGGTGGTTGATACAGACGGATTACATTGATAATTGCACAAGCAGTGTCAGTTGCACACATGATTTGCATAACTGTGCTGTGTTCATTTCACCCATCAGGTCCTAATACAAATGCCCTGGTGTCTTGGTGTCTTTCTGTATAATTGCTCATAAGTGCTGAAAAGAGAGATGGAACTAATGTTTTATTTCTGACCTTTAAGCTACACATGTAAGGTCCTGCCCATTGAAATTTGACCAGAGAAAAGCCTTCCTCAGTTAGATCAGCTGGTAAGAAAGTCCATGTGATTTCTACCTAGGATACCTCGTTCCACCAGAAAATCATATATTCTACACATTCTTTGTGTGCTCCTTATATAAAAGAAAGCAAAATATGTTATAAGCATTTAAAGTCTTATCTTTTACAGACAACAGTCATCATGCTTATTTAAATATCAGGAACTTGTTTCTAGAAGGATAATTATTAACACGTCTTTCTTCTGAAGCACACACTCATTTGATATAGCTCTTCCTTGGGGGCAGGGACTTGGTATTTGGTTAGTTTACTGCTGACACTTTTCTTTCCTCCCCTTTTCCCACTCAGGAGTTTGAAAGAAACAAGTAAGGATCATGGACTTTTTTCTCAATCTTTTCGATCTACAGACACTCACTGAATTCCAAAGTTACCGGCACAGTTTTAACCCTGGGTGTGTTGGTGTGGACGTTCTGAACTTGTAGTCACTTTACCTTTCCCTTCCACACCGCTAAATCTGCAGGGCTGACATACTTAGAACTCCATGGCAGAAGTAGAAGGACTGCATGCCAACCTCATTACTCACTCAGTGTCCAGAAGGGCACATCACACAGATTTTTGTTTTGTTTTGTTTTTCTGAGAGTTTTTTTTAAGCCTACTTCACCCTTTCCTTTTATTTTCCTTCTTGATCCATGTATATGAGTCAAAGAAAGCAGTTAATCCATGCCTGTACTATCTTGCCAACTCTTGTGGGAAAACTCCCCAAATCATGGAAAAGGCACATAAATCAGGCAAATGGAAACTAACATCATTCATTGTAAGCATATAAAATATACTGAGAATGTAGTTTTTTTAAGATATCATAAGTCATCTATCACAATGTATCCTTTTTATTACAATGATAATAAGCATATAAATACAATGCTAATAAGGATACAGGTTAAGATGAAAGATCCTAAATTCAGCAGCTCAAATTAAGAGATCTTATTATATTGTATTTGTGTCTGCATCCCTTACACTGTATTGATTAGATGAATAAATGTTTTCAGTTGAACATTCTTACACTAACCAGAAAACTAGATTTTTAAGATTAGCAGAGGTCAATAGAATAATATATATTTGCTATTAAATGATACCAGTTTATTATAGACATTATAGTTTATGGTAGCATTTAATGGGCTCTTATTTTGTGACAAGCACCATTTTGAGGATCATAATTTACAGATAAAGAGTCGAATTAAAAGAGAAAAATACTTCCTATTCTCACAAACTGTAGTTTTGAATATTGTATGAGTGCTTATTTATGTTATTGAAGTTATTATGCTTCTACCTTCTTTCTTTTAAATTTGCCAGCAATGTATTGTTTGAATTTTATTTCAAGCACATTTTGCACCGCATACACCTTGGTGTTCAACAGAAAAAAAAAATTAAAGAATCATATGCTCAGATGAATAAAAACATTCCATAATATTTGAGGAATTGCAGAAACTTATAATAAAAACAAACCAATGTACATTATAAACTATTTCGTTGAGAATACTTTTGATCTCTTTCTGGTTTCTGGTAGATTTAAAAAAATAACTTACCATTATAACTAAATGTTAATTTTCAATTTTCTACAACTGCAGTATGATCAGGAAAGTCTGGGATATAAACTCTGCATTGCCTGATGCCAGAGCTCTTGCTCCCAGCCAACATACTCCTGCTTTCCAAACCATTCTCCACATTGTGTCAGTTTGTTACAAAAAACCCAACTCAGATTCTATCATTCTTCTGCTTAAAATCTGTTAATAGCTTTACACTGTTCTTATAAATAGATTCAAACTGCCTACCAGGGTCCCCTTCTCATTCCTGAGCACTTATAATCTCCCCCCTTGTCTGTGTTCTTGGTACCCAAAGTTTTCTTTATTTTTTTCTGTCCTGGAGATTTTACACTTATGATCCCAGAAGTTTCTACTGTTAGTTCTTTCCCCAATTCATGGCCTGGTTGCCTCATTATTCTTCAGATATTTACTTAAATGTCATCTCCTTGGCAATGGTAGCCTTTCATAAGCATCCTACCTAAAGCATCTATCCAGTTGCTATCTTGCTTACTCTAAAGGTCTTGAGAAGCTTGAATCAGGATTGGTAGTTAATTTGGTTTTTATTCATACATATATTGCCTGTCTCCACCTACTCAAATATATGCTTTATGAGATTGTGGGCCTTTGCTCTCAAACTTATTAACCTATTCTTAACTCTTCAAATGCTGGCACAATAGTGGATATTATATTATAATGGATATTATATTATAGTGAATATTATATTATAGTGTTTATTAATTGTATGAGGAGAACCCTAATCTATAATGTGCTTGTTTTTTAGAAACTTCTCATAAAAGGTAAGGGAAGGGAAGAAAAATACTGACCTGTTCTAATTTGTACAGGGTCAGCTAATTCATATTTTTCAAGTTTTTTTCAATCACGAGAATATATATACATTTGGATATTTTTCTTGTGAAACCAGTGTAAGTCGAGAGAGCTCTTTTACTGATCCTGGATAATAGACATAGCACACAGAGGTGTGCTATTTGAAAATCCATTTGAAGAAGCCTAAAAATGTTGTAATAATGAAGTTACATCTATTCTTGCAACGGTTATTTCTTAAATACCTGTATGCCAGGCAGGCACTTTTCTATATATTTGAAATATAACAAAAACTCTTGAAATATAGTAAAGAAGGAAGATCTTGTCCTGTAGAACTTACAGTTTAGTGAGGGGGAAAAAAACAATAAACAGTAAACATAATACATGTATAAAATGGATAATATGTTAGAAAGTATTAAATGCTTTATTGAATTTCTCACAAAAACTATTAGGTACAAAAGTCTCCTCATTTAATTCCAGGGTGAGGGTAGTGGGTAAGTGGCAGCTGGTGGTTTTAATTTCCATATTTAGTATGAAGCCATATCATGGTCATATATGTATATGAGTACACATACACAATATTTGTATATATAATATACACATATACATACATTTTACTCCTCAAGTACTTTATAAGTTGAAGAAAGTTATTTTTCAAGATGATTGAAACTTTTTGATCTAATATTTCTTGCTTATATGAATTATTATAACATTCAAATCCTTGCTCATTTAATATGTTATTATAATACTGGAAATCAGATAAGAAAAATGGTTTGAAGATAGAATAGAAATCGTATCAAAAGAAAAAGTTGATGTGTTTGAATTATTAATTTATTCTATATGCCTAGAAAATTCTTTGGCTTTCTATCTTATTTTTACTCCCCATCATAAATATTTTCCACATCTGTAATCATAGAAGAATGTAAAATATATGTCTAGTGTCTTAGATTCCTACTTCACTATCTTTTTGCTGCAGTGTAAATTTTTTATGATTTTATGATTTTTCTCTTATCCATCAATTAAATAACTTACATTTATATTAAGAAAAATGGACTTACCTTTGAATTTAATTACTTAAGAATATCATATTTATTATGAATGTACATGCCCAATTTAGACAGTTGGCAAGTTTCCCTGGTATATATAAACAATTGACATTTTTAACAATGCAGAAATTCTGGGAGATTTAAGCATATGTATTTATTTATTAACTAATTATTTTATGAGCAATTATAGAAATATTAATTATGGTATTTATACGATAAAGAATAGTCTGGGAGCATAACTAAAACTGCCAATGTGTTTTACAATGCATATTTTATTTAATTCCATTTTAACTTCCTAATGTCAGGTGTTCAGTTAAGGAAATCTGGTGATACTCATGACTTGAACAAATTGATACGAAAGTAAATGCCAGCAGTTTATACTCTAATTAAAATAATCTCACATAACACTATTTTTTTTAGTTGTGCCTATTTTTCCCATAATGAACTTAAAAAAAAATAAAGATTTTTTTTCCTTTGAGATAGCTGTG
Organism: Uropsilus gracilis; assembly: GCA_004024945.1. NCBI lineage: Eukaryota > Metazoa > Chordata > Mammalia > Eulipotyphla > Talpidae > Uropsilus > Uropsilus gracilis. The sequence goes on from PVHY01000191.1 coordinate 220,298, forward strand.
AATTTTTATTTAAAAAGTTCATACACACTCCTATGTGCAATTTTCCCTGTTGTTTGTTTGTGGCATTAGACATTTTTCATTTGATTTGAAAATCATTATTACTGTATCAAACAAAGGGAAATATTTGAATGGCTAAGTAACATTAGCTCTATGAACACAAGAATTGTAACCCAAAGCATCTGAAGGTGCTGAATAAATATATGTCAGATGAATGTTAAAGGAGTTACAACGCTCTCTCAACCTTGGCAAATCCTATAAAAGAATAGTAAAATGCATTCATGTCAGCAGAATGTGCTTATTTTATTATCAGATTGCAGTGTTTTCAAAGTAAATCTACATAAAAATATTTAATTGGGAAATTATTGTAAATATTTCATATTTAAAATTATTTTGGGGAGACATTGGTTTTAATAAGTGTTGTTTACTTGTTTTGTTACGGAATCTAAGCATTAAAAAAGAGCCCACTAATATTGCCAATATCTACGAAATGCACCTCAAATGTACTGATTCTCAGACTGTTTCAATATTTAACCTTCCCTCTCCCTCCTGCTATTGGAAAACTCCACCTAGAGAGATAAAAGTTATTTTACTGTAATGATTTCTGACAGACACCTGATTATACTTCAGTGATCTAGTGTAACAGAAGTTTTCTTTAAAGAATAGCTTACTTTTCAGGTTGAGATTTTCCCCTCTCTAATATATTTCTTCAATATTTTATTTTTAAAAATTTAGTCATTATGTCATCTAGAGATTTAGGGGAAAAAAGGAGATGTGGACATTTTAAAAATATACATGTTTAAGGCAGAATTTTGAAACAGTAAAATAAATTTTAATCAAATAATTTATTTATATATAAATTTCACATCTTTGTAATCCCTGGGGTTCACCTCCCCACCCTCCCTGACAGTTCCCACCCTGCCCCGCCCCACCCCCTGAGTTATGTACTTCAGTTTGGTTGTTAGCTTGTTTTGCTTTTTCTTCATGACTTTTTATCTTTCCATGTCCCATAAAATAGTGAAACCATTTGGTATCTGTCTTTTTCTTTTTAACTTGTTTCTGCTAATATGATTTCTTCTAGGTACATCCGCATTACCATAAATTCATCTAATTTGTCATTTTTAATTGATGAGTAATATTCCATTGTGTCTATATACCATATCTTTTTCATTCATTTGTCTGATTTGAGACATTTGGGCTGTTTCCATGTCCTTGCAGTTATAAATAGTGCTACAATAAATGTCCAGACACAGGTATCCCCTTTGTACCCACATTGAGGTCTCCTTTGGGTAGATTCTCAGAAGAGTGATTGCTGGGTCAAATGGTAGTTCCATTTTCATTAGTTTGAGGGTCCTCCACACTGTTTTCCATTGTGGCTGGGCCAGTTTTCATTCCCACCAGCAGTGTCAGAATTCCTTTCTCTCCACATCCACGTCTGCACTTGTTGTTGCCTTGTTTTTTTGATGTGGGCCATTCTAACTGGTGTAAGGTGGTATCTCATTGTGGTTTTGATTTGCATTTCCCTAATTGCTAGTGACACTGAGCAATTTTTCATATGCCTGTTGACCGTTTGTATTTCCTCTTTGGAGAAGTGTCTTTTTAGTTCTTCCCATTTTTTGATTGGGCTTCTTTTGTTTTTGTTTAGTTGTGTGAGTTCCTTGTGGATCTTTGTTATTAAACCCATATCACTCTTGTGGAGGGCAAAAAATTTTTCCCATTCAGCTGGGCTTCTTTTAGTTTTTTTCTGTTGTCTCCTTGCTGTACAGAAGCTTTTTAGTTTGATGTAGTCCCATCTGCTGATGTTTTCCTTCATTTTTTTGTCATCTGTAGATGTTTCCAGAAAGGGATTTCTGAATTGTAGTTCATGGAGGGTTTTGCCCAAGTTTTCTTTATGTATGTTATATGTATGTTATAGTTTCAGGTCTGACATTTAAGTCTTTTATCCATGTTGAGTTAGTTTTTGTACATGGTGTGATGATGTTGTCTTGGTACATTTTTTTGCATGTCTTGATCCAATTTCCCCAGCACCATTTATTGAAGAGACTATCTTTGTTCCAATGTAAGTTTTTCTCTCCTTTGTCAAAGATTAGTTGACTATATATGTGTGGAAGAATTAACATCATCAAAATGGCCATCCTTCCAAAAGCAATCTACAGATTTAATGCAATCCCTATAAAAATTCCAATGGCATTCTTCATTCTTCATCAAAAAGATAGAAAAAACATTACAAATGTTCATATGGAATAAAAAAAAGACCTGGACTATCAAAAAGCCTCTTGGCCAAAAAAAGAGAGAATGGAGGCCTAACTATTCCACCTGTACTACAAAGCCAGAATAATTAAAACAGCATGGTACTGGTACAACAACAGATGATCAGACCAATGGAACAGAATTGAGTTCCCGGAAATAAAATAATTTTTAAAAGAAAAGAATACAAGAAGTTTTATTCACTTGAAAATTAAAAAAGAACATCAAGAATATATTAAATTAAAATAAATATTTAAGTCAGAGGATCATTGGCTTTAATAAGTGCAGAGATTGAACAAATACAGGAAACGATAATAGCAATAAAATATAATTGATAAAGTTATCAAGTATATAATTTGGAAGGATACATACAAATGGTTAATAATTCTTTTTAATGTTCACGCTTACTGATGCAAATTAAAAAGAAATATATTTTATATTGCACTGCTTAACACAAGATTCCCAGACTTTCTTGGTTCATGGTGCTCTATTTTCTTATACATACCTTCAGGCCTGAAAGAATTAAAAGTTCATTTATTAAGTAGTCATGTCCAAACAGCTTAACTATTTCTATCCTAATGACTTTGTAGCCGTTTGAAAAAAGCAATGTACATAAATTGAAAGATTATTTAATATTATAGCATTGCTAAGCCATCATATAATATTGCTAGTGGGACTGTACACTTTGTTTTGTCCTGAACAACTTTCCAAACTTTGGAATCACAGTGGACACTCTTACTTTTATTTACTCTTCTATACAGTGATGATCTTTACCACAATCTAGCGTTGTGTTTCAGTAGTGGCTAAAACCTATTTTTACAGAGATATGTCTTTAAAATTTTAATTTGACACAATGTTAAAGCTGAATATTCTACATGATGTATGAAAGGTCTTGAATATTATTTCTCTGTAAGTTTCAAAATATCCTCTTCTTATTTAGCTTTAAAATCTCTGACTGAGAGTTTGCATCAGTGCCCCCCAGAGTGGCTTTCTACAAACTGAGGATCACAGGCCAAGCACATTAGTAGTGGAGCCATTATTTTAATGAAAGTTGTTGTTGCAAGCGTGGTAAAATGGGTCTCTCATACACTAGTCATATGACTATGAATTGGCAAAACCTTTTCAGAGTCAGTAATCTATCAATAGAGGGCAAGATCATTAAAAGTATTTATAGAGAGGGTTCAAAAATAGAACAGACCAATAATTCAGAAAAAAATGTAACTTGTGGTTAAAAAAAAAAGGAATTAAGTATCAGTTTTCTTGTATTTCAGTGCTCATCCTTGTTTATAGTTCTATATGCAATTATAAAATAAAACCAGAAATTGAATTCCTATTTTTGACACTATAAGTATATATAGGAAAGTGGAAACATTCAGCTTTATTAAGTAAGTGATAATGTAGCATGTTTTATTTCTGGACTCATATATGTTGTGATTATTAATAAATACATTTTCTGTATCTGGATGTGCTCTTTGCATTGTCCTACATGTTTATCCCTATAAAGAACAAAATACTTACCACATGTATTAGTGCCATTGTAATTTGTCTTTAGGTTTCACTAGGATAACTCTTGAAGTGACATGTTTGTAGGAAATATAAGTGAACAAGATGATTATATTTCTTCATAGCACCATGAATTTATGGAAAATATTACTATTTCAAAATTCTTTATGGATATTACATTGACCTTTTTTCTGTAGATATGTAGCATTCTTAGAAGTATAAGAATAGGTATGTCTTACTTCTAATGATAGATAAAATAATGGTAAATGCCAGCAATTATTTTTCTGGTTGATCATTGCAACTGTTGTCCAGTTTTCTTTACTGCATTTGAATTTCTAATTCATTGCTCAAGTTAGTAATCTGACAGGCTATGCTGATAGTTGGTAGTATAGGATCGTTAGTGTAGGATTTTTGTGAGGGAGGGTATGTCAAAGTGGAAACCGTATATGCTAACATTTAAATCTTAGCATTATAAGAAACTTTATTTCAGTTACCTGAATTGTACTGATAATAAGACTTAGAAAGCCAGTATGGTCTTGCATTTAATTCAGTAAAAAATATAATTTTGTTTCTAACCTAATGGAACCAGATTCATATTCTTTCCTTGAACAACTGTAATACCTGACAAATTTTATTATTAGATGACTTTTAGGCATTGATTAATAGGCTCTGCAACTGTGGTCCTTGAGAGAAGAAAAAACAAAAAATGGCAAGGCCAATGATTGCCACGGCTCACATCCTAGAGGCAGTTTCCAGGCTACAACTCAGGGATAATAAACCCAAACAAAGCCAAGCAGTCTTCTGAATTAAGGAGACAGAGATCAAAGTCCAGGGGGACCTATGTGCTTTGAGTGTGAGAATATAATCAGAGGAAGCTGCACACAGACAAACTCTGGAGTTTTGCAAACCCCTTTGATTCTTTGGCTAAATAGATATCCACTTATATGTAGGGAAAAAAAAAAAATTCCTGACACTGGGAAAAGAATATCCAGAAAGCATAAAGTCAAACAATTCTGGAGCTCTTACATGACTGGGAAAAGTTAATTCCCACCAGCCAACATGGAAAGTCTTTGTAATATGCAGGCATTGAATGAAGTCCTCAAAAGGATATCCTCTTAAAACTAGGGCTCAGTTGACCCCCTGCTACTAGAAAGGAAAGAAGAGAGGGAAAGCGAAGTAGGAGAAATACAGTAGATTATGGTGGAGGGTTATGAGTGCCTTGTTGATGGGTGTGTTGTGATAGCATGCTACTGAAAGGTGTGAAGCTATATCCCTCAATAATTTACAGTATTGTTAGTGTCACCTCAAATAAAAAAAAAGAAACGATTAGAACATGTTTCCATTAGAAAGGACAAGAGAAACATAATAAATTAGGCTGTAAATCAGAATATGTTCTGCATACTTTGAAAACATCAAGAGAAATGAAATAATTTTTAGTAATAAGCATCTCAGGACAAGTTGGCCACTCTTTAAAAAAATACAGCAAAATCTCAAACCCAAAAGTAATACAAAATTTGCAACATCCAGCGTCCCATTAAGAAAATTGTACATATATAAAGAAAGTAGGAAATATTAATCATAATCAGTAGAAAAATAAATCAATATAAACAGACCCAGAAATAGCAGAATCATCAGACAAGGTTGGTTATTATAAGCACAGCTATTATCAGTACACTACATATGTTCAAGAAATATAAAGTCCTGAACATGATGAGAATAGAAATGGTGTTTGAAGGAAAATATATATAGCTTTAATTGCTTATAATAGAGAAAAAGGTATCAAACCAATTAATTAAGCTTTTTTCTTTAGCAAGTTACAAAAGAAAAGCAAAGTAAATCCTGAGTATTAAAGCATGGAAATAATGATAGAGACATATCAGTTGAAAAAAAAAATGATAGCGGAAAATCAGTGAAATCAAAGGCTGATTCTGTGAAAAGATCTCTAAGCTCAGTCTAGCCAAGATTAGTCAATACAAAGAAAAACCACTCAATTTATCTATATTATAAATAAAATTTGGATATCCCTAAATCTGTAGGCACTAGAATAACAACACAGGCATATCATGAACAAATTTATATCTATGAATTAAAACAGATGAAAAAGCTCCCTCAAAACTCAGAAATTACTGGCATTTACTCAAGAAGAAATACTCTGAATAACCTTATATTTATTCCAGGAATTTAGACTTTAAAACCTTCCCACAAGAAAACTCCAGATGACTAAAACTTATAAGTGCTGTCGAACATTTAGGGAAGAAATAATTTAAGGAACAAGTTCTTCAGAGGATAAAAGGGAGAACTATTTTCTAAATGATTGACTAAGTTCCACTTTACCCAAATGCCAAAACCCAACATATTACAATAAAACTATAGAGCCATATTCCCATGAACATAGATGCTAAGAAACAACAAAATTTCAGCAAGTGGAAATAAGGGATACATAAAAAAGGATAGCATCTCATGACCAATTGGGGCATACCAGGAATTTAAGGTTAATTTAATATAGACAAATCAATCAATGCCGTTCTCAGTATTAGCAAACCAAAAAAGAAAGAAAAATCACACAATTACCTTCATTAGATAAAGAAAAAACATAATTCAGTATTATGATAAAAATTCTCAGCAATAGAATAGAGAGGAACTTCTCAACATGATAAAATCTTGAAAACATTTTAGCTAACATCATAGTGTTCTTGAAAAAAATTTAGCTAACATCATGCTGATAATTAAAGAATGAAAGTAATACTTTTTAAACCAAGTAAAAGAGAAAAATGTCCTCTCCAATTCTATTCAACATTATAGGGGCCTTGATAATACATTAAGAGATTTTTCAGATTGAAAAAAAATAAAACTATTTAGTTTTAGGTGATACCCTATATGTAAATAAGAAATAATTTTGAACTATTTGATCTGTAGACCAACCCTACTATTATATTGGATCAATGGGTAGAGATAAAGAATAAAGGAATGGAGTGGTGAGTCCAGAAATATACCCACACATCTACACACAATTGGTTTTCAATAAAGTATTATGACAATTTTAAGGGGAAGGAATACTATTTTTTACAAATGGACTTAGAACAATTAGTTGGATTAGACATTACCTATGCTATATATAAAAATTAAGTTGTGATAGGTCATAGCCTTGAATGTAAGAGACAACTTCAAAAAGAAAATAAAGGATTCCTTGGGAAAAAGTCCTTGGATAGAACACAAAAATTGCAAAGCATAGAAGAAAATATTGATAAATCAAACCATTAAATGGTGTTTGAATTAAAATTTTCATCCTTATAGAACTATGTATACTACCTATATGTCATAGAAAAGGATACATGGAAAATCCTTTCTTTTTATTATCCTGTTCATTTTAAACTCTACTCTGGTTTTATGTTATGGCTAAATTATCCCTTTAATTTAATTTTCTATAAATTTAATAAAATATGAATTTAATAAAACTTCAATTTTATTAAATTTATCATTTTAATAAAAGTATCTTTTATTAAAATAAATACTGTACTCTTAAAGCAGTTAAAAAAATTGCCCTTCAAATGAAATTAAAAAATAAGAGACAAATATTAGAGAAAATACTTGCAAGTAATACATCTAATAAAAGATTCAGAATATATAAAGAACTCTAGCAATTTAATAACAAGGTCACACTGACAATAAATAAGCAAAAGATTTGAACAGATATTTTATAAGAGAATATAAGTTAATAACAAATGGCATATGATATTAAAGATCAAGGCAAGAAAAGCCCAAAATGAAAGTGGCATGATTTGTCACTACATGCTTAACTAAGAATGGGTTGGATTGGGGAAATAAAATGACAATGCTGTGTTGCTATGTATGTTAAACAAGTGTAATTTTAATAAATGTTAGTGTCAGTGCACAGTGATACAGGCATTTTGGGAAAACAGTTAAATGGCTTCTTATAAACTTAATCAGATACTTATCTAGCAACCCCACTTCCAGGTGTTTACCCAAAAGAAATGAAAACATATGTCTACATAAAGACTCGCCTGCACATGTTTATAAAAGCTTTGTTCCTAGCCATAGGGGAAATAATCCAGTGACTGGCTAAGCAAACTAGTATATCCTCACAGTGATAGACTATTCTTCAATAAAAGCAACAAACTAGCAACATGTACAGCATGAAGCTCAACATAATTCTTTTAAGCAGAAGAGACCATACATATAAGACTTGAACCCATTTATGAGAAATTCTGAATAAAGGCAAGCTATCCAGATTGTGCACAGATCAGTGGTCACTGCACATTGTGTATGGGGAAGGGAACTGTTGCAAAAGAGCAAGAGAGAAAACTGGGAATGTTCTATATTTTAAGTGCATGATAGTTACATATTGTCTATACCTCCAGATATCCTGAATTATACACATAAATTTTGTGGATGTTTCCTAAGTTAGACCTCAATAAATCTGATTTAAAAAATAAAATCTGATTTTAAAATTGTATCTCAAAATTGTTTGTGAGGAAAATGATTGCTGGGAATGCCAGTATTAAACTATTATCATGTGGTCAAACCATACTTATCACTTATCAAGTCAAGGAAGTCACAATTCTAAAAGAACTTTTTTCTTTTCTCTTCCTAACCTCTCCCTGTCTTTTCTCCAAGAATTCTCAGTTATAGTTGAGAAAGGCTTTAGCTGTGTTCTGGTAACATATTCCAATTGGCACTTAATGTGGTGTTGTGGGAAGTGGGAAATACAGACTCCCACAATCAACACCCTGCAAACCATGTATCTCTTACTAGTAGAGATGACTAATTTCCATGCTGTTCTTTCTAATGTGAAGTTAACACCATATAGTCTTCTAAAAGAAATAGCAACAGCACAACTTGCAATCTAAGAAAAAATGGCTGATGTAACTTTTTCTACTTGAATTTTATAATTCAGACACAGAGGTCAATTTGAAGTAGACTTGACGTGATATTTGGTTGAAACTAGATCACTATCCTCAAAATATGTAATCAGTATATAGTAGTAAATCCCCATACCAAAATAAATACTAATTTGTCTTATTTTCAGTAATAAATGTGACTTCATATTTTCAAATTTAATCCCCAACATATTAACATAGCAAAGCAATTTCTTTGGTAATACAGTGTGAGGTCATTTTAGAAGGGTTTGGGGATATATTCTTGTTAAAAATGAAACTTTAAATCTCTTCAAGACCTAAGAGAAGATAGTGATTTATTGAATTCCATAGAACTGATATTTTTAAACTTTATTATATAAGCAACCACCTGGGAAGCAAATGATATATACCATTATATAGACCCTTATATAGACCCTTAGGATATGGGTATCACACCAAAAGTCCTAGGTCCAAAACTTTGCCTAAGAATCGAATTTAACAACCACTTCAGTTCTAATATGAGCAGAATACAGCACTCATTTTGACAAGTGTTAAAAATTGTTAAGCTATAACATGTTTGATTATAGACAGGGAATTTTGTATTATAGTAAACAAATAAATAGTAAGAAATAATGCAGTTTTATCTTCCACAGATCCCATGGTCTTGTACACACATGGTTACTTTTTTGGTGGTTAAGCTTTTCTAATTGTTCATACCCTTATTTGTTAAAATGGAAAGGTAGGATACCTTACAGAGTCATACCACACCAACATTAAAAATGGTATGGGCTTATATTAGAACATGATACAATGGAAACTTACAACTTAAAACCCCACTGCAAGCACAGAAGACATATATAGAAGAATATAAATCCATAAGATCAAAGACAATGGAAAAGGAAAGAATAGGAGCCAGGAAAGCAGATAAAGAAAGGACTGAAAAAGACTTAAACAAAATAGACTCCAGAACCTTTAATGATTGTAACAGGGAATAAAGGGTGAATTATAAGTTAATTGACCAGAGAATCCTAAAAAGTCTCTGGATGTGGAGGAAACAGGACTGTTGAAGGCACAGATGAAGCTCTGGACTGAATATAAAGGGATTTCAACATTTGTATACAAAACAGACCACAGAGACGATCTCTGACTCTACAGCAGCCAAATAATCCTCTCTCTCTTACTTACAAGAAAATAAATGTTTATTCCTTAAATTGAATTGGGAAAGTTTTGCCTTAGGGACTCCAAGGAAATTAGAGGGTATGAGGAAAAGAATTGAAAGCATAATTTAAATTATGTAAAAGGCTGCACTTGAATATTATGATTCCCTGCCCTGTTTCTTGCCTTCCAAAATACTAACATCCAGTTTTGGAGGCACCATCTTGAAGGGAATGAAAGGGGAAAGGTGCCAGAGAAAAGAACTGATTACTATTATAGCCAAAACATAAAAGATTACCTGGTCACTCCAGTTCACCAGTAGTTTATAAACCTCACCTATATTTTCCAAATTATTAATCTGCCTTTTATTGCTCAGTGTTAAACATGAATGGACAATAGTCAATACCAGAATTTAAAGAAAAATTCAGGAAAACTAATGAAAGAAAAATATTTAAAGACTTGAAATTATACCATTTATCAAAACTCCACTTATTTGTTCTGTGAACAAGACACTAAACTCCGTGGAATTACATTAAATAAGGTATTACTTCAACCTCTCAAGAAGATCATAAACTATGAGTGATAAAAATAAATGTTCATTAAGCACAAATAATTCAAGATGACATGTTCTATGTTTCCCAAGTGTAAAGTGCAGTTATGTTCTTTTAGTGAGAAAGATCACTTTTGAATGAAATATAGTTGAGAAGTTGGGAGTAGGAGGATGAGAAAGATTTCAATAGGTAGAAATCATGCATGATTCCACAACTAATCAAGATTCAAAAGTGTTTAAGCAAACGTCAGTTTTAGCCAGATCCTGGGGTAAAAGATTAATGTTATCTTTGGGGCCATGTAGCATAGGCTGCTGGATGAGAAATAAAGGAATTTGAATTTTGTTCAGTAAAAGAGTCATTGAAACTTGAGAATGGAAGTAAGGTAATTACACAAGTGAGAAGAAGTATAGGTGATTCATAGTACATTGATCTAGCCCAGGCTAGTTATAATGAAAACTTGAACTTGGATACCATGTGTGAGAATGAAAAGGAGAGATAAACTTGAAAAGCACTGAAGGAGTTGAGAGTATAGAGCTCAGCAATCATTTGTATAATGATAACTATAAAACTGTTCAAGGAAATAAGACATACACCAAAAACAAACAAACAAACAAACAAACAAACAAAAAAAAAAAAACGGAAAGAACCTATTCTCATGGGTAGGAGGAATTAACATTATTAAATTGGTCATATTATCTAAAGCAACTTAATAAGTTTGTTGTAATACCTATAAAATATCAATGACTTTTTTTAAGGAAATAGAATAAACAATTACCAAATGATGGCTAACGGTCTTGAAACACAAGGAAAAAAAAAATGGAGGTACCTTAGTTCTTGGCTTCAAACATTATTACACAGCAGCAATAATCAAAACAGTATGGTACTGGAACAAAAACAGATACTCAAACCAGTGGAACAAAATTGAATGCTCAGAGAGAAATCCATAAAAATATGGACAGCTAATTTGCAACAAAGGAATTAAGACCACACAGTGGAGAAAAATGTTGCTGAAAATCATGATTAGTAACATGCAAAAAAATAAAGCAAAACCCATATTAAACACCATACACAAAAATTTACTCAAAATGAACTAATGATTTGTATTAAGAACCAAAATCATAAAGCACTTGAAAGAAAATACAGAGGAAACATTATAGGTCATCTACCTCAGAGAGGTTTTTTGGGAATACAAGGGAAACAAGAAGTAAACAATTGGGACTAAATCACACTTAAAAACCGTTGCACGTCAGAAGAAACCATCACACACACACAAAAAAAGATAACCTCTAGAATGGGGAAAAAACTTTTTCGTGCCATCTGAAAAGAGGTCAATCTGTAAAATTTACAAAATGTTTATACAACCCAATAGCAGAAACAAATGATTCAATTAAAAAATGTGCAAAAATATCTCATTAAATGCTTCTCTAAAGTAGACTTTCAGATGGCCTATAAAAAAATGAAAATGTTCAACATCACTTAGAAATGTAAACTAAAACTACTAAAAATGCATTGATGTACCACTTCACTCCTGTGAAAATGGCCCATAAGAGAACAAAATTAACAGTTATTGAAAGGTGAAAAAGAACTTTTATCCACTTTTGGGAATGCAAGCTAGTCTAGACCCTGTGGAAAATGGTATGGAGATATCTCAAGGAAATAAAATGGATATTCCTTTTGAACCAGCAATACTGCAGTATGTGTCTATCCAGATAACATGAACAATTGAACATGGAAAGATCCCCTATGTACCTTTGTACATAGCAGCACTCTGTACAGCTGCCAAATTAATGAATCCAACCCAAGTGCCATTCAACAGATGAATGGCTAGAGTAACAGTTGAACATATATTAAATGGAGTATTACTTTGCTCTGAAGAAAGATGAAATGGTGGCATTTGGCACAAAATGGGTGGACCTTGAGGTGAAATCAGCAAAAAAGTTGAAAACAAGATTTTGGGTGGTTTCACTCATCTGTAGAATATAAATACTACTACTACTACTACTACTAATAATAATAATAATGACATGCAAACAATAGAAAAAAAATCTGAACTTGGTTAAAAAAGTTAACGGTTAATGTTTACCGAGGAAATAAGGGAAAGGATGGAGGGGATGGAACATGGAGGTAGATGGGGTATGAACAAGAGTTGTTTGGTGGAGGCAAATAGTTAACCCTTTTGTATAGATATAAAAAAGAACTTAGCAATCATTTGAATGTGGGGAATAGATAAGAGACAATGAAAGTGACTGTCTTGTTTTGAGTGTTTAAAACACTAGAACAGAAGGGAAGAATAAAGATATCAATTTTGTGAAGAAAATAACTTGGGGTGTGTTGTATGCATGAGGCAATACCAAACAAATACTTGAAAGTGTGAGTTTGAAGTACAGTTACCTTACAAATACATATTAAGTGTCATCTATGTTTCATAACTACTATAAGCACTGTCAGTTCAAACTGGTAAAACATGATCTCTGTTCTTATGACAGCTTATTATTTAGATTAGGCAAATAAATAGATGTCAATTCGATAACTATAATACAATTATCTTAAGTAAGGTAGCAACAGAAGATAGAAAGAGGTCTGTAAGAGCACAGATAAGTAAACTCTTGTCTTACGTTCACCAAGATCATTTTCAAAAGATTAAATGATGAATGGGAACATACAAGCATGAGAGATTACTTCAATCATGATATGGATATTTTATAGAAATAAAGGCTGAATCTAGAGAGAGAAGTGAGAAACTACTGAGAACAAAATCTGGTTTTATATATATATATATATAATATATATATTATATATATTATATATATTATATATATAATATATATATTATATATATATATATATATATGCCTGGTAGGAAAGGGTTGCAGTTATAATTGAGAGGAACTTATCCCAGAGATTCAAGACATGAAAATGTGATTGTGAACAAAAAAATAAGAATTTTTTGTATTGGTTAAAACCCACAGGACTTTGGGTTTCTGAGGTTATTGATGAATTTTAAAAAATATTTTGGTGATATCTGAATGAAAGTGATAATAAAGTTTATGAAGATAGAAGTAGCTAAATATTGGTCCTCTTTCTATAATAGATGTGGTATATAAATTAACTCATATGTGTTATAATATAGTTTTTAAGACATATCAAAGATCTGACAGAAAATGTAGAACCGTATTAGATGTGGCAAGGACTGCTGAGAATGTTTGAAAATAAGTTTTCAAAAGACTAGTCAGGGTATCTAGACTAATTGCATGAGAGCAAATTGAAATTGATGGTGGCACATCCTGGAAATCCTGAAACACCAACTGCTCCACCTCCTACCCCCTGTTATTTCACTTCTACATCTTCATTTATCAACCTTAATGTTCAACTTCAGGCAGACCTTCTCATTCAACCTTCTCAACTAAAGATGTTTTCCATGTTATGCTATAGCACTGTTCCTTTACTCTCTAGACTAACATAATTGGTAATATGCTCATATATGTTTGCTTAGTGATACTTTTCCTCACCAGACTTCCACTACGTGAGACTAAGCATTATGAGAATTTGTTTTCCATTCTTCATTCCAGTGTCATCACTGTGCTGATAATCATAGGTAGTTAATAAATATGTTATTCAATGAGACACACATGAAAACTAAGGTTTAGCATTCCCAGAGCAAATTTCTTAGAGGTTAGAATAACTATGATATGTCAATGTCCAGCATCTCATCCCAAATGTGACCACTAGCGTGAGACGCATGTGAGCATATCAAAGTATAAACTTTGAGTTTATACTTTTAGAACGGTTAATGCAGATGGACTCAGCAAATCAAGGAAGTATCGAAGAGGAAGTGATGATGTGAAAAAGATAAAGTGGGAAAAGCTAAAATAAAGTAGATGGGATAGACTTTTAAAATGAGAGTTTTGAAAAATGGAGTTTGAAAGCAGTAAAATGTATTAAGTCTGTTCCTCTCTGTCTTGGGATTTGAGACAAAGTGTAGGAGAACAGTGAATCCATGAACAAGTGAATCCATAGGAACAATAGGTTGCAATGTAACAGGAACAATAAAGGGAAGAGAGGGAGATAACTGAATTATTTTGTAGTGTGCTGTTAATTACTACGTATTTGCTTAACAAGCATTAATTGATTAATGACTTGTTTATTAAAAATCCATTATTTCTAAATAAAAAATCATTTATTTCTAAATACACATCAGTAAACAACCCAAAATTGAGGAGTGGTGATAGCAATCAACGGCATTTTACAATCGCACAATGAATAGTATATAGTTGTGTATGTGTAGCACAATGAATGAATGTAATACAATTACATATAAATATATTTTTATTGTTTATCTAAATTTTTTGACTAGAAGTGTCTTTCTGTATTCTCTAATGCTCTCGTACAATGATGCACATTCCTTGCACCATACTTTCAGAAATTTTTGATTCTGAAATAAAGAAATTACTTTGCCTAATACTTAGAAATGACTAGTCCTGGCTTAGCTAGTTTTTTTTTTTTTCAATAATCTGCAAAATATAATTATAAATAAGTAACTTTATTTGCACCTTAAATGCAATTAGTTTTTTTATAAATATACATGCAATGCGGAATTTTTATATTCAGTTAATATTGTCACACTGACACAGCTACAAATACCTGCCTTGCTGTGGTATTTCATTTCTGACCATGTCATAGCATGGTTTTATAAAATCACTAGAATTAGGGATGCTATCTTTGGCCAAGAAAATGTTGTCTATTTATCCTCTGTGTCAAGCAAAAATGGTTCTCATGGGAGTCAAATAAGTTGCTGACCTGATTCACACTGACTGCTGAGTGTTTTGGCACAAGCCACCTGGGGTTTTGCTTTTTTCATGTCCATTCAAAACCAAGTGCTCTGGGATTTCCTTGCTAGTAGTCATACATTAAAACATACCTCTTTCCATAATCTGTTCTTTTCTTTTTAACTTTTGTAAAGTTTCCTTAATAGTATCGCAGAAGGCAACCAGGTGTACCGAGACTGCCTGGCTAATTAGAAGATAATTTACTTGTGAATATGAAATGTGTTGAAAATATTACTATCACTAAAAAAAAAATCTGTTCAGACTTTAGTTGATTATTACTAATACCCCAGATTCAAAGCACCTACTGAGTTAATTCTTGGTAATGGAAGACTAGTGCTGATGTGGGAGAATTGCATCTCTGCTGTAAAGTTTGTATGTGTGAATAGTTACTACCAAGGTGGAAAGAAAAGAGAAACTTTCTGCTTTTAGCTGTACTTTTTCTCATTACTTGAGTTCTTTTTTAGACTTCTTGGTACCCATGAATAATCTGCTTTCATTAAACAATGATTACAGGAGTTGTTACATTTTAATTTCCGTCAGTAAAATCCCATCTTAACCCCTCTCCAATAAATTAATGCCATGTATGTAGGACAACCCCGATTTATGTTTTAAATGACTCAAAACTGAGAGAATTGTGTAAGACTAAATGTTAGTGTTAAGTATCAGATAATTTGAAGATTTGTCATGGGTGCCTCATAATCTAGGATCCAGTCAAAGCATGAATCTAGGATCCAGTCAAACCCTGTCAACAAAGGTAAGGAAGGAGCTGCTTGGTTTTTTGATATCTTTTAGCCTGGTAGTAATTTGTTATCTTTTGTTGCTAAAATCTGAGTGTGGAGGAGGAAGAGATTTAAGTCTGAAAAGCGTAAGTATGCTTCCTCCAGCCTGCCGAAAGTTAGCTGATAATCGTGCCTAGGATGAGACTGACAGTGCACTGACCTGGCACTCTCTTCACAGTGGGTAAACCTCACAAGTGCAACTACTGTGGACGAAGCTACAAGCAGCGGAGTTCACTGGAGGAGCACAAGGAACGCTGCCACAACTATCTCCAGAACGTCAGCATGGAGGCCGCCGGGCAGGTCATGAGTCACCATGGTGGGTAAAAATGGCATTCACCCTGAACCGCTCTTAGACTTTCTGGCTTAGAGTTCTCCCTGCCCTTTAGCATAAAGATAAAATCTCACTCTTTAAAGCAAATTTAGATAACATTAACTTTGTGTGGGATTATGTTGTTAAGCACTTGAAAGAAGTACAGCTTTGGAATGTTTTGCAAACAAGCTATATAGTGAGTTTTTGTGCTACTCTCAAATTATTTCTCATAACACCTGTCTGAATTAACATAATTAGCCTGGTAGTAAGGCAGTTGATCTTGAATATGCCAGTGGAAGAAACTATTTTCTCTTTCATCTGCTGCATCAAATAATTAGAGATGGTTCCACTTAAGTCTTTAGGTTCACTAAAATAATTGATTATTTGTTGTATTTTCATCTCCCTTAGGTCGATGGTAATGTTATAATTGAAAATAACTGACTTAGCTTACTAAAAGTGTGGGGGATAAGCGAGACCAAAATTAGGCACCACTTCCTTCCACAAAAAGCAAAGCAATCGTATCTCCCTAATACACAATAACAGGTAGGAAGCAGTCCCTATCAATCAGTAGTGCTCAATTAATGTTTATAAATCAGCCTTACAAAGGAAAGTTACACAATTCTTGAAATTTCTTTCTGTCCTATTAATTTTTTATACTGATTGATTTTATTATTCATAAAATATATACAAAAATCATAATGGATTAGCGCATTTATATCTTTCATTTTAAAAAGGTTTAAACTGACTAATGTTACCTAATAGAGTATGGAATGATGTGCTTGCATTTTGAAGTAGCATTTATTTATAACCTTATATATTAGATATCACTATAAATCAACATCTGTATTGCATTATGTACACGAGTTAAAAATCTAGTTTCTAGTAATTTTTAATCATCTAGTGATTTTCAGATAAAGACAGCTCAAAATTATTTGTAGTTTCTTTTTTTGTTATATGTACAAATACTGTAGAACATGAAGTGTGATTATTTGCTGTTGATTTGGAATTTTTTAAATTTAAAATATTTCTTTTATTCTGAACAATGGAAGGATTTCTTTGTAAAGAGGGTAATTTATATAATCCAAAGAAATTGATTTAAGTTTATTTACTGTTGCATTCATTCAGATTTATATTGTTAATGCTTTTTAAAAAGCTGTCTGTGTCTTAAAACTTGGCAAATGTGATACTGTACACTTGCATTTCTAGGACTTTTGAGAATAATACTGGATTCAGAACATATATGTTAAAATGGTGAACCCTGAACTTAGTCAGTTGTATGGTATCTGAGTATGTGACACATAGGCTTGATTTGAGAATTAAAAGTGATTAGAAATGTAATAAACACCCAATAGATAGTTCTTTTTACTATGACATTTCTGGGAATTAAATATTAAGGAATAGTAATTGTTCCATTGTTACCAACATTAACTTTGGAATTTGAGGTTACTTTTGCCTGCAACATACTCTATGATTAAATTTTGGTTTTTGTAGAGGTAGCTTGAGGCTGGAAAACCAGTGAAGGCTTTAGGCACATGCCAAAGTTTTCCAAAAATATCCTTATGCTATTACTATTAGTTCATCCACATACTGTTCTTTCCATACTGTTTCTTGTACATTTGATTAATTCTGTTAATTCCTTTTCCCACTCGTAATTAGTCATGAAACTCTAGGTTGCATACTTACCTGAATAAGAAATAATCTCTCCTAAAAGACTCTGTATTGTTATTGGAAGGTAAGGTTTACATAAAATGTAATCAACATTTAATTTTCTTTTGGCAGATTAACCAGTGATAGAATAAATACTAACAAAAATTTTAAATGAGTAAATTTTGGGGGGAAAAGACTTTTATTAAGACAGGAGTCTTATCATCAACACCTATTTTCCATATTGCTTAGACCATGACAAGAAAAGGACTTTTACAAATGGCACTGAAACTGGAATAGAGCAGGGAAGGGCAGAAAAGACTCTTAGGTACCAGACACAACAGGGGCAAAGGCATGTGGAACAGTGCGGTGTTTTGATATACTTTACAGACCACCTAAGGTTATTTTAGTGCCACTTCATGGTCTACTTTTCTTAGGTGTGAAGTAATAATAATTTCAGATTATCCTTAATCTCCTTTTGCTTTTGCTAAAATTCTCAATGAAATTTGCCATATGAGGTTGGTATGAGAAAGATGTGGGTAAGATGCTGCTATATCTTATATTCACCTTGTCTCGTATACATGCACACAATGAAATCCTTATCTGTCTCTTTCCCTCTCTATCTGGTTATATCTTGTAGTTTGTTGTCTGGGGTTTTTTGGGGGTTTTGTTTGTTAAATTTTGACTTTTCTTTTAGTGGTAGATGTGGGAGTGGCCATCTTTGGGTTGCTATTAACAATGTGAATTAGTTGCTATTCATCTTTATTTCCACATCTGACAAAATTGCATCTCCTAGCTTCTCCTTCACAAACATGTCCCTCCCTTTGTTGACTCTTCTAGTAAGGAGGTGTCTGAAATCAAAGAGACATTCTTTCACTTCAGGAAACATTTATTAAGAGGTTGCTGTAAGTCAAATTCTGTGCTACGTTTTCAGGAGATAAAGCTAAATTGCCACAATGTCATTCTTACATTTATAACCTGGTAAGAATTACATATTTAAGACAAGTAAAATGAAGCAAGTGTGCTAATAAATGCTTTTATACAATCTCTAGTAGCACCAATGAAAACTAAACTGGAAAAGTTAAAGAAAAGTTCTCACATGCAGTGTTTGAGCTGTACATGTAATTAAGAAAAAAATCAGATTGGACTGATATACAGAGAATGTATAATCCAGAAAAGCTGCCATAGACAAAAGTTTGGGCATATGAAAGACCATTACCAACAGGTTCCATGACACTGAATATAGTTGAAGGTAAAAGAGTGATAGGAAATGTAACTAAACTAGTAGACTATGATGCAAGCTAGAGTCTTTTGTGATAACCCAGTCTTTGAATTTCACTCAGTTGATCAGATTTGTGTTTTTCAAAAATTGTAGTCATCAATGTAGACTGTATCTAGATACCTACCTGACTGGGGTGTGAGGAGAGACTGGAAGTGAGAATACCAAAGTGAGGAGGAAAGGGTGTTGGCAGGGCAAATGAATAGAATAAAAAACTGAAAATATATTTAGGAGCAGAGTGAAAAAATCCATCTCCTATAAAAGTACTAGAGCAATATGTCATATAAAAATCAGTCCTTACCCTAAGATGACTTACTGTTGGAAGAAATAGACTAACAAACTGAGAGTCAGAGGACTGCATGATAAGTATTGTGAGGGCACAGAAGATAGCAAAATCTTTCTGGCTGCCCAAGAAGAACATCTTGGGTAGTTATAGTTTGCGTAGCATTTAAAAAAGCAAGTTAGCCAGCTAAATAAGTAGGGAAGGGTATTTCATGCAGAGACAATAGCATGTGTTAAAAAATAGAAGTCTAAGAGAGCAGAGTAGATTAAGGACCCGCAGGCAGCTGTGTTTAATTAGAGTCCAGTTTGTAAGGGCAAGCAAAATCAGAAGTGAGGGAAGTGGACTATAAATAAAGCATCTAAGGTATATTGTGCTAAGCAAAGAAATTAATATTTTAGCCTAAAAACATTATTGCATTATTATCTTATTACTAGAAATGTAGGAGGTAAACCAGAAGAATCAGAACAGATGGAGTAGATTACCACGGCAATCTCCTGTTTGGCTGATCTGTGCATAGTAACCCAGAATATGTAGAACTGTTAAGTCACTAGAAACTGTGGATGTGGAATTTTAAATACTTGGTAACTCTAGGTGTATATATTAGGAAGTGGTGGGGAGGAAAGAGTTGGGAGACTGGGTGAAAGGAGAAACCTGGGATTTGCCAGTTGTCTAATATGAATGATCAGGTAAGTAGTAGTATCAGTCATTGAGATGGGACTTAGAAAAATAGAAAGAAAGGTCAGTTTTTAAGCATGGAGGTACCTCTGAGAGACAGCCAAGTGAAACTGTGGAAGTTGAATGTATAGAGCTCAAGTCTTCAAGAAAGTTCTCAGTAGGAAATAAAGAAATGGGATCCATCATATAGATAGTGACCTAAAGTAAAAGGCTTTATAAGGTTACATGAGTGAGTCTAGAGTGAGACATCTAGAAGGCAAAGAATATACTTGGAAAAAAAAAAAAGCCATGAAGATGAGTAAGAGCAGAAGGTGGGAAAATGGAAAGAGTAATTTCACAGAAGCCAAAGCAAGTGTCAGCACTGTACGGTGTTATCAGGAAAATTACTAAGACGACTGAGTAGTTTTTTTTTTTTTTAGATTCGACAGCAAGGAGGAATTTATGAAGACATCTGTTGTTTTGTCTACCCTATGTACCTTTCGCCTTTTGATAACAAAACTTCCATTTCCCTTTAGAGTATTGTCTCCCTTTTTTGGAGAAGCCCTTTGTGGGATTATCAGTCTCCACATCCTACCCTCCTCTGGCCAGGGCGTGGACATGTGACCTAAAAACGGAATCCTCAGATTTTCTTGGAATTTGAATTTTGAATGGATTGTCTGATAAAAATAGCTGTGTTGAGAGAACTCTTATGTTTCTGTCTTTGTGGATTATGTAAGGATATGTTACTCTTGGTTATGACTTCAAAAAACTAAGTTCCAGGAAGACACTTCCAGGTGAGGAAGCATGCTCTAACAAGTGAAGTTAGCATATTGATATCTTCTTCATCTAGATAAATGTCTCACTCTGACTAGTGTGCTTTTGAGCTAACTAGTGAGTTTGTTTCGTATCTCAGAGAATATATATCCAGAAACATTTTGATGCATTGTACCCAGATTTATGGATGCAAAGTTTAAGAATAGTGACATATTTGGGAAGTGAATCAGATCTTTTCCCAATGGTATATCTTATAAATATGTCAGACATGCTTATAAAAAGCCAACACTCACTGGTGCCTACAAATAATGTAATACTAATACTGACCAAGAGCTCAGGGTCTGAAGTCGTAGCACCATGGTTCAACTCTTATTCCTTGCTAAACAGATGTCAAGTCTGAGGAAACTGTTTTACCATCTCTGGCATTTGTTTTGTTTTCCTCATTTGTAAAATGGAGATGGTAACTGTCCCTGCCTTGAGTAGTTTTTAAAAGGACTAAGGAATTATTAATTACAACATCCTAAAAGAGTACTGATCACCTGGTACACATCAGTTAATATTATTAATATAGTAAACACAAGATCAGTATTTGATCTATAAAGGGCTGTTGCAAAGTAGAAGTTAGACCAGAGCTCTGCCGAAGTCATTGTTTTCAGTTCACATGAGCTTCATTGAACTCAGGACTAATCATCTGAATTGAGGTGGATGTGGTATGGGACTGTTCCCACACCCAGGTTTCGTTTTGAGTGTTAATTGTGTGCAAATATGAAAATTCAAGGTGAGACTTAGAACAAAACTGCCAAGTTTAGACTATTCATTTCAAAACTAATTAGTATATTCAATTCTGGGTGCAAACCCTGTTAAACCATTTTTGCTATTTTTTAGCAAAATTTACAACAAAATTTTTTTCTTACCTTCTTTCATTTTGGGTCTTGAGGGCTGTGATCTCTATCTGACTACATGATTGCTTGCCACATCACTAATGCCATTCCATCCTCCTAACCCCACCCTTACTTGAAGTCTGTGGTCATCTTTGCTTTTCTATTTATGTATAGTTTTAAATTTCAGTTGTTGTTAACAAAGAACATGATGTTTTTTGTAATGTTTCGGGACTTGCTTTTTCCACTTGATAATATCATAAATTATATCTGTGTAGGAAATAACCTGATTCTTTTCCTTTGTGTCTGAATCCCAGCTTGGAATTTTTTTTTCTAAATTAACATTTAACCATTGTAGAATCATTTACTTTTTATAGTCAAAGGGTGATTTATAAAATAGAAAGTGAAGACTAGTTTTTCTTTTTTTTCCTGGCCTGTCCACTAGGTTAGCTACAAAACTCACTTATGCATTGTGTTTACAATGGGTTGTCCCACAACTTAGTCTAAAGTCAATTTTTTAAAAAACATGTCCAAGTCAGAAAGACCTTTTTCTGATACAATTTTTCATTTTTTCAAAATCAGTAACCTATATCAGTAATGAAATAGGTCATCTGAACTGTGTACTAGATTTGAACTTTCATCTTTTATGTCCCTCACTTATTTTAGTGCCCATTCTTATTAATAAGAATGCATTAGTGAAAAGAATAGAAAAAAATTGTTGCGGAGGAAGCCAAACTATCTAAGATAGGAAGCCTTTAGACTTCCCAATATCTGGCTCAGGTGTCCTAGAGAAGCAGCAAGAGTCAAGAAGTAGAACATAATGATCTTTCCTGTCAACACTGGTATTCATCAGCTGACCTGCTCTGTCTCAGGTTATTTCTCTATCCTCAAAGATCCCATGACAATATGTTTATTAAAATATATTTGAAGTTCTTTGACTGCACTTTGAATATTAGTGTCTGGTGTCAGTATCTGTGAGCTAATCCATTAATCCATAGCAATTTAGGCAAGGGGAACAAAGAGGGTGCAGCGTTGGAGAGATTATATTCAGTGAATCAGAGCTCACTGCTTTAGTGAGCAGATATGCGAATTTGAGAAATTTTGGATTTGGAATTCAATTTAGAAAAGAACAAGATTATTTTATCCTGCTAAAGACCACTTTAAAAAAATTTTTTTAATCTATTGCACATATAAAGAATGCTTTCAAATAAATTCTAACGGTAAAGCTGTTACCCTTTTCATATTCAGAAGTGGATCTCTTCTTGCATGCTGCTTTTTGCAGGTATTAGCTACTGCCGGTAGAAAAAAACAGCTTACTCAACTCATGGAATAGAAAATCTGCTACAGAAAAATAGATGGGTGGAAATGGTTAAATATTGTGCTGTAATTATGTGTGTCTGTTTAAATTTTCCTCCAAAGCAAGGTGGCTGAATTAAATTGTTTTAGGAAAATAGACTCCAAGAGCTTTGAGAATTGTGCAGTAGTAAAGTAGTATTGATTTTAATCAATGCTAAAAACACTTTCAGAGGAATGAGATGAGAAACAAGATGAACATGTTTGCTACCAATAGTAGCAACAGTTTGTGTGATTGATCTGAGAGGCTCAGATAAAAACAAATGCCGTGTATCTCTGTGTATGTGTAAAATTAGCAAGTGCATTTTCACCTCAGAGGTTATTTTGTTTGCTTTTATTCACTTACATTACTGTTTGTGTAACACAGATTGAGATGGAAAGTCCAACTTTGTCTCTTTTGAAATGTTGAAGAAATTATCAGATTGCTCTTTTTGTATGGTTTTATATAGTACCTCCAATGGAAGATTGTAAGGAACAAGAGCCTATTATGGACAACAATATTTCTCTGGTGCCTTTTGAGAGACCTGCTGTCATAGAGAAACTCGCGGGGAATATGGGAAAACGTAAAAGCTCCACTCCACAAAAATTTGTGGGTAAGCATTACAAATGCTTTTATTTCTTTTAAAAGGTGATTTTTAAAGGCATTTTCTCGGAAGTAAATACCCAAGTCTTTACGCCATTATTCTTCTCCACTACATACTAGTCCCTGTGTATCATGCTTATACACAAACATACACCTATCCTTAGACATAAGGGTGTATGAAATAGAAAGAAGGAATGATAGTCATAAGTTTCTATCTCAAGATAAAATGAAATACGAAGTAAAATAGCTTATAAAAATAAAATGTTTATGTATTGAAATAATACTAAAGAAAAATGGTGTTTTGTGATGCCAGTTTTGTGATCTGTTTTTGCCTTGCAATAGTACGAAGTTATTTAACCATTTTCCCTATGTAACATTAATATTTCTACTGTTTGATCTACAATGAAGAAAAAAAATTAACACTCTTGAATTAGAAAAATATTTCTCTACATTCAAGATGCTTCATATTTGTTTCTGTAGTTTATATTTTGAGCTTTTTTTATATCCAGCTTGTGATTTTTGAACCAAGAAGATTAAATATGTATTTAGATGTTCCTTTTTCATTCCCAACCTCCTTGCTATTCTTTGACACACTCAGAATTGGCATTGGTATATTATAAGATATGTATCACTGAG
Organism: Uropsilus gracilis; assembly: GCA_004024945.1. Lineage (NCBI taxonomy): Eukaryota > Metazoa > Chordata > Mammalia > Eulipotyphla > Talpidae > Uropsilus > Uropsilus gracilis. Next base: position 244,627 of record PVHY01000191.1, read on the forward strand.
TGCACAAAAAAGGGCATCTTTATTTTTAAAAAATGCATGAAAAGCAGAGATTCTCTATAAAGAATTGTCATTAATTATATATGTGTTTTATCTATCATTACAGAATTTGTATTAGGTAAATACTAGAAGAGCTACTGTCACTGAGCTTTGTAGAACATCCTGATGTGGGTTGAGTGCTGTTTGGAAGAAAATCTGCTCTTTGGTTATTTCAGAAAGAGAGGGTATTAAAATCCTATTACTCTAGTGCACAAAGAAGATTTCTTTTCAATATGAAACTTACGAATTTACAAATGACCAAAATGTCACTTTAAGAGAAGCTGGAACTATTTAGTGACAGAGCTAGTTGAAAGAAGTCTAAAGTTCTAATAAGTATCTAGTTCAGACTAGGTCAGCCTAAATCCCTGAGAGTATACCCAGAGGCCTTTCTTGAGCCTTAGGTAATATATTGTTTTCTTTCATTTTTATAATTAACTATTACTTATGCCATTTCATCTGCCTTTAAAATTTGTTAATTTGCTGGAGTCCATTAATGTCTCTATCTCAACTAAATAATAGTTAGGAAACTGAATTTGTTACTTGTTCTGTCTTCTGAATTTAGTTAGTTCCGTTCTTTATAACATTTTCACACTTTCTGGCATGAGAGATGTTACCCTCAATTTGATTTGATTGCATTCCTTAGAAAAATTGACAGATTTTTCTAAATTAAGTTATGATCTTAAATTAATGACATCAGATTTGTATTAAGAATTTCATAACATTAATCCTTTGTTGGGCTTTTGGCCTGTCAGTACTATGTAACAACCAGTCAGTACATTAACTATTTCTATGGTGTTTTTTTTTAAATAAAAAATTCCATTATTATGCACTTAACTATAATTCCTTTATACCTTGTCTTTCACATGAATAGTGTTCAAACTTTATCACACCCTCCAGGCCAGTGAACTTTTTTCATTCGTCTTCATTTTTTCTTACCCCATTTGGATTACATGGCTCCCCATTTTACCCACTCTCCTGCTAAGATTTTGATTCTCTTTCCCTGTGGTCCTCTTACCTTCTCTTAATGAAACCCAACTGTACTGAAGCCAACTGAGCTTCCAATCTGTATCAATACATGCTAGTATTTTTGGAGACAAACCCCAGCTCTACAGATTGGTGTCACTGTGAATGGATAACTGGTCTCAAATTATTAGCCACCCCATCCATTAGCTGCAGCAGCTGCCTTCTCTAATTCATCCCTGACTAGTCTGTGACCACATCACTGTTTTTTTACTGCCTACCAGCATGATAGACCATCCTTTAAGGATCATATATCTCCATTCGTAAGGAATAAAAAAAATTGAAATACCTACAGTGTACTATTACTAGTTCTATAGGCTTGTGTATTCCTGTGAATACTTTCTTTCTTTTTTCTATGTTTCAATGAAAGAAGTTTAGAAGACTCCTGTTTCTGAGTAATTCTAATCCATCCTGTGATATGTAGCTTTCATATCCCAGCATCCCCCAAAATCTTACACTATCATTTTTCTTCTTTGTCACTTAAATTTTTAACCTTTCCTCTCTGTTGACATTTTACTTTCAACATTTGTCATGGTAAACACTCAGCATTTAAAGAATTTTTCAAACCCTAGTGTCCATCTACTACTTCCTATCCTCTCCTTTGCTTCAGAGATGGAGTTGTTAAGTTTTCTTAGCTTATTTGCCCTAATAAGTCAGCACTAGCTTCTAAATTGCCGAATCCAGTAGCCCCTTTTTAGATTACCATGCAGAAGTTCTGTAGAGCATTTGCCACTACTGAGTCATTCATTCTGTTTGAAACACTTTTTATTTGGTTTCTATGACATTGGCTTGTTTTTTGTTTCTTCCAGTTTCTCTTTCTCTGCCTTCTTTAAGGATTTACCCCAAACAGATATGCCAAAGGGCCAAAGAAGTTCACCGTTCACCTCCCTAAATACTTTTATCATTATACATTAAATGGACAAACAATTATATTTTACCTTCCTTGTGTGTGCCTGGCTAGTTCAGTAGAGCACAAACTTCCTAACTTGGAAGACCGAATTTAAATAAATATATAATTATCAGATTCCTGCAAGGCCTTGACAGCACAATCAGCAATTGTCCCTGAGCCCACAGTCAGGCCCCTTTCGTAGTACCACACCTAGTTCTATTCATTGTCACAAGGTGTACAGACACCTCAGCTTGTGTATCCAAATCATCACATTGCACATACACATCACTGTGTGTGCATAGCAACATCACCATTGGTTGTGGTCAAGACTGTGAACCCATGAGCTTGGTTACAAACCCAGAGCCATTTAAATAAGGAATCCTGATTACCCAGAGTATATTCTAGGGAATAAGCTTCAGATAGCCATGTTCCTTTGGCCCTACACATTCCTTATTCCATGAAGAGCAAGGCTTTCTGTTCTCAAAACATGCAGTCAGTGCGGGAATGCCTGGGTCTTTCAACAGGCATAAAAATCTTGAGTATCGCTGCAGATTCTATATTTGATCCTGTGCTCTTCACACTTTACCTACTGTCTGGGTGATGTTATCTAGTCCCTTCAGAAGTTACTTCTATCAACTGGTGATTATCATATTTTTATCTCATAACTTACTCTAGCTCAGATCTCCTAGCCAGGGTCTGAGACTGTATCTCAGTATGTCCGGGACATGGCCATTACTCATAGTCTTCCTCAAACTGAATTCATCATCTTCTCGATCTCATTACCATCCACTAAGTTTCTCAGACCAAAAACCTGGGCCTCATGCTGCTTTCTCTTTCTTATTCTGTATACCTAGATAATCACCAAACCTTAGAACTCTATTCTCTAAATTTCTCTCTCGTTCATGAACTTTTCTCCATTTCCACTGCTACTGTACTACATAAGGTCCCCTGGTCTTGATAGTAACACCTCCCTAAATATAGTCTTGCTAAATACCTGGTCAGCTCACTTCCCAGTGTAACCCCTTTAGTCCTTAGTGCCCTCAAGATAAAATTCAAATTTCTCAGCCATTGAATGAGCCATATATTATCTGAATTTATCTTTCTCGCCCCTTTCCACTCTCAACCAGATGGAAGCACAAGTAATCCCTTAAATAACTCATTCCCTCTTATAACTGAGCTCTCGTACTAGTTGGTCCACCTGTGTATTACTTCATTTGGTTGACATTTGCCATCCTTTTCTTTTTCCGATACCACTTCCTTTATGTAGTCTTCCTTTACTCACCTAAGAAGAGTCACATACTCTTATTTGACACTAGATTCCTTATCACACTAATATTAATGATACCTAAGTAGATTAATTATGTCCAGCTTAACTTTGAAATACTTGGCATGCAGTGTCTTAAATTTGATGCCCTGAGATAACATCTTACAAGTTTTTTCTTCCATGTTCATTACTTAATCATTACTTTGATCTCACTTTGGGGCCCTTTCTTCAAATCTGAAACAATACTATCTAGCTGAAAGTACTTTTCTAGAATGCAGTTCCAGAGGATCAACCTTTCCTAGCAAACACTGCAAGTTGGGCATCTACCTTTAACAACATATTAAACATTTGTAAGAAGTCTATTTATATTTTTAGTAAGTGTATATATATATATGTAGATATATATATGTATGATTTACTTATTAAGGTGTCTATATAATTAATACCTGTTTTAGTGGCAAATTTTTTGAGAGATAAAGTATTCTACCAAAAAGTATTTGGTTAGAATACTGGCAGTAGTCAAAGGAAAAAAAATAATAAAATTACTTCTACTGTTTTACCCACCAAAACTGTTACACAGTTAATACTTAGATATTGTATTGAAATAAAATTTTGAATTAAAATTAGATTTGATGATGTGAAAATTAAAGGCATCAATGCAAACATCCTTCAGTCAAGAAGAACTATGGAAAACTAACAATGGGTGTATATACCAGCACTGTTGCACACATCTGAAAAGAAAGGGGTGGGGTGTAAAACAAGCCAACATCCATTTAACAAAGCAATAAACAATAAAGCATAACATTTTCCAAGTTTATAAGCAAGATGTTTTGGAAAAGACTTTTTTTGAAATAGCTCTAAATTTTATCTTGTTTATCAGACTACATAACTTTCAGTGGTCACTAGTAATAGTGACCATTTTGAATCCTCCATTTTAACATATATTGGTTCTGTATGTTTTTTTAATATAACAGTTACTCAACTAAATTAAACCTACACAACAATGGGTGACAGAAGTGATAACTAGATTATATTTGTTTTTGTGACTTTGTAGCATGTTTAAAATATGCAAAAGCAAACATGGGCTCTGAGTTACTCTCACCATATATTTCTTCTTTCCACTGTAGTCACTGGGTTCTAGACACATCGCAGTTTTAATGGAGGATGAAAATAAGAAAACAATCAATTCTTTCATTTTAGGTGTGTTTTCATGATGCCATTAGCACAAGTGTAAACAGCTTGTGAAGTTTTTATAATGAATCCTCTATGCAGGTTAAGAGTCCTTGTGAGTCAGCAGAATTGAAAATTCCAAATATTTCACCTAAAGTATAAGGCAGACCATATAATGTAAAGTGGAGGTTATTGTCTTGTACTCTTTGGTATGGTATTTGTAATCTAACCATGAACTTTGATGGTTATTTTTTTTTTTCCTTTTGGTAAACTTCCATCTCTCTTGCTCTTTCAGGGGAAAAGCTCATGCGATTCAGCTACCCAGACATTCACTTTGATATGAACTTAACATATGAGAAGGAGGCTGAGCTGATGCAGTCTCATATGATGGACCAAGCCATCAACAATGCAATTACCTACCTTGGAGCTGAGGCCCTTCACCCTCTGATGCAGCATCCGCCAAGCACAATCGCTGAGGTGGCCCCAGTTATAAGCTCAGCTTATTCTCAGGTCTATCATCCAAATAGGATAGAAAGACCCATCAGCAGGGAAACCTCTGATAGTCACGAAAACAACATGGATGGCCCTATCTCTCTCATCAGACCAAAGAGTCGACCCCAGGAAAGAGAGGCCTCTCCCAGCAATAGCTGCCTGGATTCTACTGACTCAGAAAGCAGCCATGATGACCACCAGTCCTACCCAGGAAACCCTGCCTTAAATCCCAAGAGGAAACAAAGCCCAGCTTACATAAAGGAAGATGTCAAGGCTTTGGATACCACCAAGGCTCCAAAGGGCTCTCTGAAGGACATCTACAAGGTCTTCAATGGAGAAGGAGAACAGATTAGGGCCTTCAAGTGTGAGCACTGCCGAGTCCTTTTCCTAGACCATGTCATGTACACCATTCATATGGGCTGCCATGGCTACCGGGACCCACTGGAATGCAACATCTGTGGCTACAGAAGCCAGGACCGTTACGAGTTTTCATCACACATTGTTCGAGGGGAGCACACATTCCACTAGGCCTTTTCATTCCAAAGGGGACCCCTATGAAGTAAAGAACTGCACATGAAGAAATACTGCACTTACTATCCCACCTTCCCTCCGATGTTGACATACCTTTTATTTTTTTTTTTAATATTATTACTGTCATTAATTCTTATTTTGTGGACGCAGTGTCATTTGCTCTGCCTAATTATAGTAAGGAAGAAACAGAAGAGAAAAGGGACAGGAGCTATTGTGTCTTGATACTTTGGTTTGTTTATTTTTGTGGGAACTTAAGAGCAGTCCATTTCTGCCATGCACACATATAAGGCATATCATGCTTTGGGGGAAAAAAAATCGGTTGATTCATGCAAATTCACCTAAGAGATTCTAATTGACCACTGATGTTCAGGGTGATTGCAGGCAGGAAAATATAGAATTTTCTGGGTAGAACGTTCACAGTTTAAACTGGTATTAGTAATTTTACTCTTCAAAGAAGAATTTGTTTCAAAATGTAAACTTTTTTTAAAATTCTCTAGAGATCATGGAACACAAATACCGCTCTTTTCAGTGGAACTCCTCGAATGAGTTGTTGTGGGTTCTATGTTTACTTCCCCTATGGAATTTATAATAAGATATGTTATACACTGTACCGTAGAGCAGACTTTTAAACTACAGGTAGTTAAAGGCACCTACAATACATCTGAGGTCCTCTGATACTATTTTTCTAAACGTAAGCACTGTTTTTCCATAGTTTTGATGACTGGCATTTTATAGACACCCTGGCAGCCTTACTTTTAACACCTTTAATGGGTAGTATTTTTATCTAGTTTTCAGAATAACATATGGTCTAAGAATGGCTCAGCGGCAGTCAATAGTTTCCAGAAGGGACCTCAGCGTTTCCTAAATTTGCTTGGGAAGTTTCTTTTAACGTTATAATATGATGGCAGCATAGTCTATGTATTTGTTTCTAAAAGTATGATTGTCACTTTATCAGCATTTAATCAGTGTTAACCAGTCAGCAGAAAAATATAATTAGGCTAACTGTAGGGGAAAAACCCACTCAGAAATCGCTTTTCTGGTATTTCTCTTTTCATTGGTTTTCTCAAGCTGTGACCACCCAGTGTTCTGTCCATCATTCATCCGTCTTTTACTCTTCCAGTGGAAGGTTTAAAAACAAAATCTCGCTATAGGCTATGACTTTCAAAATCTCCATGGTGCAATTGCTCATTTGACCTGACAATGTGGTGACTTGAACCCTGAAAGATTATGGAAGTAGGGCTATTTATTCTAGTATTTCATCACTAATGTTTTCCACGGTCGGTGCAAGGTAAAGGGAACTTCTCTATAGCCTGCACATTGATCTTTAGATCCCACTTCTTTAACCCTTCTGGAGTCTGAAATGTGGTATAACCTCTAAATGAAAGTGACCCATGTCCTGAACAATTTTCTGGTCTCGGAAACATTTGAACAATTTTAAGTCCTTGTCAGAGATGAATCTTGATCCCCTAGTAGACAGTTTCTCTTCTTTTTATCCACCTATAACATATGTTGCCATATTTCATGTGCAGGTTTTGATATTGTTTGTGAGGGTGCTCTGTGTACTTTGGTTTTTTCCTTGACAGCCCAGTAGCATAAGAAGGGAGGAGCTAGTGAGGTTCATTTTGTGGGACACACATAGAGGCAGAACTCACTGCCTCTCTTTAGGGAGAACAGCTCTGACCTGTGTTGCCTGATAGCCACTTAGAAATACTGGGAGTTATCAGTGGCTGATAGCTGCTCTAGAATGATAATAATTAAATAGGATGCTGAAACTGTTTTTATTTGTAACACAGAGTGATGTGAGAATTAGAAAACTGGACAGAGAATGAAATCTGGCCCTGTCATTACTCTGCACTCAGTTTTCCTAGCTTACCATCTGCTTATTTTAGCAACTTGGAAGCAGCAACACCACTGATGCTAGGCAAAAATAGTTACAGTTCATCTCTTTCTTCCTAACCCCTGTCATCATTTTTGGAGAAATGTCCAAACTGTTCCCTTTAATGCTAAGAGAATACACCAAAACAGAGATGTCACATGTTTTAAATAGATCATCAATTGCCACCCTTTCCCTGCATGCTTTGTTACATTGTGAACATACAATTTGTCCAAGATAAGGCTTGCTTTTGAGATTCCCTCATCCTATCCACCCTGACTACTCCTATTTTTTTTTTTCTGTTTGGAGTAAGGTAGCTAATTTATGGCTAGTGATTTTGTGTTTTACTACAAATTACAGAAACATTTGGATGCCAGTCAATATGTTCATAACTCTGGTTGTGTGCAAATTGCTGCTGGCATCATCTTGACGCCTTTTGCTGTTTTGGTTTGTTTCCCTGTTTGTATGAGTAATCATGCCCCATGTACCTGCCTTGGGATGAAACCGAGTCTGGGTAGAACCAGAAAGTAGGGTCGTGTGTCTATGAATCCGGTACTAATACCTTCTCCTTTTCTGATTTCACCCTTTTTGGGAACCTGTTTTATTGAAGGAATGTAGTGTTTGTGAGAGCGTATTTCTGTAAGTGTATACTTAACACTTTTTTAGCTTCACAAAATAGGATCAGAAAGAGGTCATGATCAGGGTGTGGCAGGGACAAGTAAGGACAAGGTCAAGTCCAATGTTTAGGTTAGAAAAAATGTGGGCACAGTGCTGTGGGAAACTCTGGACGGTTTATTTGTGAGCCTTTTCTTCCCAAAAGGAAATACACAAGTGTTAGCACCTAAAAATAAAATGAGGGTCAGACACCATATAAATCAAACTTTACATAACAATTGTGTGCCCAGTATATTTAGGTGAGATTTCACTTTACAGAGAGTATTTGAGGAGCAGGGAAATGGGTTAGCCACTGTATTTTCTAGCTTTACAAAAATTACTGCGTTGTTTTGTCCTAATTTTGCCCAGAATTTTATCTCCAGCTCCTGTTGGAGAAGTGGCTGCCTTTCTCTTATACTGGTAAATCACTTTTAGAATGCCTTTCCAAATGGGCTTTTTAAAACAGTGAGAGGGACCAGTAGGCAGGTTGAAAGGAAGGTTGAGAATTTTAAATTCCTCATTGAGATTTTTCTGGTGGAACAATATGAAAGAAAGCCTAGGATTTTGATTTGACTGTGATATAGGAAGTGTCTCCTACATACATACAATATAAGAATACATCATAGTGTATGTGTGTGTATGCACACACTTTTAAAGAAAATGCATGAAAAGAAGCAATTAGAGTGATTAGATGTGTGACAAGAGCATATTAATGTTATAATTAATAAAGAGCAATTTAATAGGTTTACTTTACCAGACTGTATTAAGAAATATTAAAGAAGTTACCAATGTGTCTTTAGAACTGATCACAAACCTTGAATCTTCACTATCTAACAGAACAAATCAAAAACATTTTTTTAAAAAAAAGACTTCAAACGAAATTGATATGACTTCCAAAGTAGAAGAAACACAAACTGCTATTGAATAGAAAGGATAAAGTTCGTAGTCTTTCTTGTTAGTACATGGAGAAGGCCAAGAATATTACTGAACTTACATTTTTACTCATTCTGTATCTAAGTTGTACACCTCACAAAACCACAAAGCCTTTATGTTTTATAAATGTTTGCTAAAATTTACATTAGTGAAAGTGTTTAGATGAAAATTGTTTTTCTGAATCTATTTCTTTCAACCTCCTAAATGATTCCTTAAGGTGGAAAAAGAATTCTAAAAGGCTGTAAAAATACAGATGCCCATAGTTTCAAGATAGAACTTAGATTTTAAGAGGTCACTGACTCTGTTGTTCTTTTGAAGTTTGGATTGTTTATTTTATAAAAAGGAATGAGTTACACTATGGTCATACATAGTTAGGTTTTATATGTTATTTTAATAAATACTATTTCTGTGAAAATTATTCTAAAAATTCCCCTAATCCAAAAGAAAAAGTGGGGGTGAAATTGATATTTGTATATAATGAATTTATCTTGGAAATGTTTTAAATCTCCAGTTTCTGCAAAATAATTAAAATATACAGTAACTGGTCTCTAAAAATACTGAATATAATGTATAAAATACTTATGAACTTTCTTTATATTGGTGCCTTTTTAAAATGCATTGAGAGAGTGCTGGCTAGCTGTCAACACTTTCATGGTGTATTTTTAAAAACCACTTAAAATTGAGTAGTATATAATTCATCCTCATTTTTTAAGGGCAGAACTGTTCATTTCCAATACAGAGACTTTCAGCTTAGCTGATTAAAATAAAAAGAAATTTTGAAAGCAGATTTTAGTATAATTTTAGTTTGATCCTATTTTTCAGTACCATTATAAGATGATGCAGATAAAATGTGAGATAAAAAGAAATTTCAGCTGTGGGTTTTTTGTTTGTTTGTTTTGTTTTGAGGGAAGAGTGAGTTCTAGTACCATACACGGCTTTATTAGTGGAAGTTTTGGTCAATAAAATACAGTATTCTTTTGGAATTTCATTTACAGACTAGTGTCCTGTTAGTCTTAGAAACTGTCTTATGATTCTGTTAATGTTTTATGGAATGATGTAAAGAAGCAGGTAATTAATCCTTCTTGAACAAAACAAAACTCAACAGTCATATCACATTGCTATTCTCCAAAGCATACTCTTAAATGGTTTCCTACCATGGTTGTGTATTACTTGCGATGGATGTGTTAGGATATGACAGCTTTTAAAAAAGAATAAAGAGCTGCTTGTTATACAAAGCAAATGTCATATGACCAAGAAGCTGTGATATGCTAGTGTTTGTTTTTATCATAGTATATTGCTAGGCCAAATAATGACACCTCAAATATTTTTACATTTATTGCAAAAACCTAAAATTTTGGAATTTCCACAGGTTTTTATGTACATTCTATTTCTAGCTTTTTAGTTTTCTCTTGCTGTTACTGTAAGTTTGTTGATATTTTTCACATGCACTCTTAGAAATAAGTTCCTATTTCCATTTATGGGATTTTTCCTCCCATAACATTGCATTTGTATATTTTATGTATAAATCTGTTGTGAATTAACCTTACTCCTTACAGAGTGGTACATGGATGACTAGTTTTCTAAGATGTCCTTTTTATTGTGAATAAAATATAAAACGTAGAGGCCCTCTGCTAAGCCACATAAAGTACAGCATATAACTTTGTGTAAGTATGGATAAGCCAGTTTGCAGTTAATTGGGCCCTTCAAATTACCTCAAGTGACACACAGAAAGAAAAGCTTCTTGAACAAGTGGAGGTCTCTGAATCCCCTACTATGCACTTAATCAGGATTCTACTTAATTTAATCTACTGGAAATGGGTTTTTTAAATGAATACACTGTAACAAGGGAAGGACTCTGGGTTTTGTTTTATTTTGTGCTTTTAAAGTAGCTCAATTTTTGAAACTGTGATTTAAAAAAAAAAAGCAAAACTTTGTCAAGCACTCTGAGATTTTGAACATAAATCACTTCCCATTCTGTGAAGCTCTCTTTGTTATCTCTGCTCAGATTTTGTCAGCTCTACCCCACTTTTATCCTCCCCTCTGTCCATGTCCCTTCCATCTTTGTCTCTAGACATCTCTGCCTCTCTTTCCCCCTATGAGTTTGAAGATTAGATCAACTCTTAATTTCCAGTTCATTGGTCTCTTAAGTCTTAATTTTTGTGTGTGGTTTTGTTGGTCGTATAATCTGCTGACATATTTTTATACTCAAGTGTAGTTTTATATTAAAAAGAAAAGTAGTTGGATTAAAAATAGTAAGCTATATAATCCTTTACTTTCAAATATTGGGTTCCTAAAATATGACTTCAGAGATTATGAAATCATAAATTGGTATGTTTGCCTTCCTTGTCAGATTTTGTATTCTGATTTGATTATCCTCCTAAAGTATATATTGTGAGAGAGTAAACAATTTTTTTGCAAGTATTTAGAAAAATGTTAAAAATCTAAAGCAAAAGTCTTAACCGTCTCCCAGCTGGGAGAAAATGCTTTAACAGCACGATAATAACATCCCAGGTTTGGAGGGGCTCTCCAAGCTCCATATTTCCTCTTATTATTTGGACTTTTTTTTTTAGACCATGTGTTATTTACTATCCCAGAATGACTGCTTCTGCTATTTTAGTTTTAAAATTATTTTTTTCTTTTCATTCTGTACAAGTGCAATACTTTCCCTGAAGTCTTAAAAATGTTTTTATTTTCCTCATTTCTGACTACTTCTTCATTAGTTAATGATAAGCAGAAACCTTTCAAAATCATGCTGTGTTATTTAAAGGACATAATAAGCAAAGAAAAAAAAACACCCCACAGTCAAAAGATTAGAGAATATGGAAATTACTGATCTGATATCATGGTTTCTTTATTCAACTTAAATTTCCATTGAAATAAGTAATCTTTTGACTGAGAATGTGTCCAAAAGTTGAAATTCTTAATGACAGAATTTGCTGCTTCTTGGCCCAATATTTTAAATTAAGAACATACTATTGTTTACCTTCATTTTTCTCCATTTGGAAATGAACTTTAAAATAAAAGCCAAGCACTTAGCTCGATTTTAAACACTTGCCTATCACCTGTTGGAGAACATTTTTAAGAACTACTTGGAGCACTCCTGTTTTCATACAAATTTAAGTAACAAGTATTTTTCTTATCATACATATTTATATGTAGTATGCTGTTTTTTTTCATATATATATACATATATATATCTACCTGTGTCCCTGTAGTAAAACTGCTGTAATTTGTAAATACATATTTTGTTAAAAAAACATTTCTTTGGCATTTCTTTTAAAGGCAGTTACTGCATTTGTACAGTATATGTCTTGGTCATTTTAGATTTTTTTCCTTTAACAATACCAAAGGTAACTAGACTACTTTACAAACTAATTGCTTGACAGTTTCTAGGATATTTTGAGTTTTAGATGCAAAAAAAAAAAAATAGGTCAAACCAGTTAACCTCTTGTTTGAAACTAATAATTTGGGGAAATAAATTTATTAAAAAAGAAATATATATTAAATTAAAATTTCAGACCTTGTATGTCAGGTTTGCTCAGTGTAATGTAGTTTTTTTTTTTGTTTGTTTTTTGTTTTTTTAAGGCTCAAATACCATACCTCAGAAAATGAGGTTTACTATGAAAATACTGAAACAGTCTTTGCAGCTGTGTGACAAGTCACTCTGCTACATACCAATTTGGAGACCTCCACAAAAGAGTTTATCACTGCAAACTAAATGTGGGACTTGTATTTTCTTTGTTTTTAATGCACACACATACATGTTCTGTGCATGTGTGTGGGTACTGTGTATACGTGTATGAGTGTTGTATATGCATGTGTGAGTGTGTGTGTCTGTATGTGTGTACAACTAAAGAAGCTGCAGAAACTTTGTAATACTTTGTGAAAAGGATTATATTATAAAGGTTTGTACTGTCTGAGTGCACAGCTACTGGAATAAATTTAGGGAATCTCAGGAACAAGCATATAATTTGTCCAAGATTTATTTCTTCTCAAAAGTGTAAGTGCAGTTTTTAATTCTGTATATTATTTAATATTTTACCAATAAAATAAACTTCTGACATAAAAAATTTGCTATAAAAACTTTTCTGGTGAAAATTCTGTACACAACCACATCTTCCAAATATGGATGACCAACGTGTTGAGTAGTATCGGGTTTATTTAGGTTATCAGTGCCATTAAGTATATGTGCCACATATATCTTCCTGACCCAGAGATTTGGAACATGTGAGTCAGTAGTCTTCCCTCAATACTATGTAATCCACCAGAACAGACAGCCGTGTCCTATTGTTTATTAAGTGTCATTATCTCTTTGATAGTTATATATAGATACATATCTATGCACATGCAGATATATATAGTGTATGTGTATATATGTATGTATATATATCTTCATGTCTTTTATTTTACCCTTAAATGTAAGAGGTATGTCTTTCAAAGACTGTCCCCTATAAGAAGAGTATAAAAGTGAGACCTGAGGGAAGAAAGCTGTAACTTGCTCCAAAGAACTCAATGAAATACACAAAGCTGACCAAGTTATGGTCAATAATCATATTAGAAAGCTTCATTTCATATGAGTCAGACCAAGATTAAGTTAAGGATGAAGTCACAGAGATTGTTCAGTCACATTGACAAGGATGAGGTGGTCTGTTTGGCTTCACGTTATACTAGCAGTTTGTGAGTCATAAGCGTCTCAGATTTTACAAATTTAGTTTGTTTCACCAAGAGAAATTTATTTTGTTAAAAATATCTTCATAATTAGAAATGTAAAGGCTTACCTATGGTTGCAGACTCAGATTTATCCCTTATTCCTGAAGCCAGTATAAAGTCCACCATCATATATGGGATACTAGAATTTTTCTTCAATAAGTATTTATAGAATTTCATTAGAATTTATCACATTCTCCTAATAATTCCACTCCCAAAGGTCACACACACTGAAAACTACAAGTTCTAGTAAAATTTTGCTTTGACTCAATTCAAAGTTTCTCCAACTTATAGAGAACACAAAAATTGATAAGTGAAAAGTTACACTATTATTAGACTAAAGTGTGTGAATTCTTCCATATAAGCAAGAAAAATTTTTTGATCTAACTCTGGTTTACAGTGTTGATCTGCAAAATAAATTTTTTAGAAACATGCTATATGTTCATTTTTCTGTTGCAAGAGAAAATGATAAATAATTGAGTACATACTATGATTTTAAGATTGTTTTCCACCAATAATGCTGAAGCCAAAAGCATTGTCCTTTTGGCTTGAGCATATTTTTCATTCAGCATTTTAGCAACTCAGCCTTCTGCTATGAGGAGGTTCTCAGACCTATCAATCTTTCAACCAAAAAACTCTCATGTTTTGTTAAAAGTACTCCTCAAAGTTCCCAATACGATTGTTTTTAATCTGCCCACTAGAGGTGCCAGCTAGTTCATTAATAAAATTTAAGTTTGCTGATTTTCTCTGATTTGATACAAAGATTGAGCATGTGTTTTATATACACTATACTCAGGGGTAGAGAAAATCTGATAAAAAAGGAAGTGATTTGGACACCAATAATCCCTTGGAAAAGTGGGGAAAATGCAAGAGATATCCTGGAGTATAAATACATACTTAGTCTGAGAAAAATAAATGTTAGGGTTTTTTTTTTTTTTTGTCTTTTCTAATCATTGTTCTATAATCCTAGAATATGTGTCGATTCAGCCAAATCCTTCTAACTTAAAATTTTGTCAAGCACAGGAAAAATTCTTTCAATACAGTAAAAACAAATGTTGCCCACATTGGTGCTGGGTTGTATGTTCTAGAATCTCTTAAAAGAGCTGTATAAACCTGATCTGATCAATTGGAGCAAATGCAAAGCAGCAAGATCTGTAAGTCTGCCAGGAAGAGCCAAAGGTAAAAAGGAAGTAAGGTAAGGGTGAGTCTGTTGGGTTCCACTGGACCTTAGGTCAGCCTGTGACAAGAGGCAGGAGTAACTCAGTCTTGTCATTTTACCTCAATGCTTGGGAACTGAGTTCATGATCTGCTGTCTCCACTGGGAATACTTCGTGAGATATCTCTTGATAAGAAACTAAGAGAATTTAAGATAGTGGGAATAAAATCCATATTGATGGTGTAAATTTGGTGGATATAAATGTTGGTCAATACAGCTATTGATGGAAGAATTTGTGATTAACCACTCAAATGTAGTAACAGGGTAGAGGGAAACCTCGAAAATTTGGTTATTAGAGTTATAAAGAAAAGGTATATTCTGGCAAGTGCAATATCCCTGTTCCATTAGTGAGTGAGCTTTTTTCTCTATTTCCTTCTTTTTCTGTTTTCTCATTTGACAAAATTCATCTAAATTTCTTTTGTAGCTCCTTTCTCCCCCACCTGATTTGTTTATACGTCAAGCTTTCTTCTCTTTCCCCGTCTTCTCTAAACAGCCTGTTGCTCTCTGCCACAAATCTGAATATTTAACATGAAATGTGATCCTTTACAGCATGAGTAATTGAATGTAACCAGAATATATAAGCATTTTAACCATGCCCTTTTATACAAGCACTTTACAAATTGGCACAATTGTTACTGACTTCATCTGATTCACTCTCCAAATTCACATGGAAAATAGAGACTATCTGATACTTTATTAATAAGGAAGTAGATTCAAGTTGGTTTGATTTTGCTTGGACATACTCCATATTAAGTAAAGAAAAAGCTAAAACTGGACTGATTCCTGAGTTTATTCAGTAGTTGATAGATAAGCGCAATTAATAAAGGTGACTGGCAAACATAGAGTTGATATGTTGCTGTCATCCCAAAATTCATGATAAAACCTTAACACCAATTTGATGATGTTGGCACAGGGAACTAATGGTCGGGTATTAAACCCTAACAGTAGAAACTTTATGAATGGAATTAATGCTCTTATGAAAAAGACTCCTCAGAGCGCCTTCATTTGGAGGACACAGAATGGGGCCTCATGAATGCATCTATGTTGGCACAAGGTCTTAGCCTTCCAGTCTCCAAAGTTACAAGAAATAAATTTCTGACATTTACAAGCTCCCCGGTGTGTGGTAATATTTTTTTTCTTTGTAACAGCCAAAACAGACTAAGAAAGCAAATACTACAAAGTAGTGGACAGGAAAAAAAAATTCAGGCAGACAAACCTCCTAAGTAATGTTTTGTTTATTCTAGTATTTAAAAGAAGGATGCCAAATGAAGTCTGAACAGCCAAGACAGAGGCTGAGAAGTATATAATTAAATGACAGGGCAACAAGAACCTGCAATTAAATATTTTCTGCAAAAATTTAAAAAATAGAATAGTCTACACCTGTCTATTAAAAGCCCCGTTTATACAGTAAGTGTGGGCTTTTGATAATTTACAAATTTTCCTTCAAAGTATATAGAATAATTTTCTACTCATTTTATTGATATCCCCCCATTCATCTTTCCTTATTGAAAACTATAAACTTGAGCTTTTATGTTTTGTTCTCTGATTCCTTTCTGTTGGAAAGTTTTGAGCTTTGCCTTACCATAAATGATATGACATTATCATCACTGGGAACTCTGGCCCTATCCAATTGTTTGCAATAAATTATCACTGAGCTTCTATCTTCAAAGAGTACCCTGAACATTCTGTTTATTCTCTTTAATTGCTAAAAACCTGTCTTTTTAACTTACCTCTTTATTGTTAATTCTATAGAATAAGGACATTTCCAAGATTCACCTCATAGTCATAATTCTATTATTTACTGTGTGATGTATTTACAATAAAACTCAACTTCATGTTGTCTGTCCTCAGGAATGAAACATGCACAACCATTTGGAATGTCTTGGCTTTCACTTGACAAGTGTCCCCAGTCTTCAGGTATGGTTGTTATATTATGCCTACAACCATGGTCTCCTTTTCTTACTTCCACATAAGTAAGTAACTGGTATTTTGGGGCCTTCAAACAATCTTTTCTTTGTCTCTCCAACCTATCACATCTTTCTTCAATGTCTTATTTATTTACATCAAAATGTAGCAATATAGATAGTATATTTATGTAATATATGCATGTAATATATACAGTATATATCTACATATATACTATATATACAAATATATTCATGCAATATATACAGCATATTTCAACATATAGACTATATAGCATATATCTATATATCTACATATATGCTATATATAGTACATACATATTATACTGTATTTTACATATATGCATTATATACTATATATTTCATGTGTATATATATACATATATATATGTTTCCCCTTGGTAACAGTCAAGGGTGAAATAATGGAACAGTACATGACTCATGTTTTTCCAAACTTTTAGTCTAATTTTTAGTCATCCTAACAAATGGTAACTTGGCTCTATATTAATATTGATACGTATCCCAAGCTAGACGTGTAAGCCCAGAATCTTCTGCTTTCTTCAATAATGTTTTGACAAGTTTAGATAGCAGCTAAGAAGGTGCTCACTTGATCATATAAAGCATGAGGAAAATCTGCTCAGGCAGGGTGAAGAGAAAACAGCACTTTATTTGCCAAGAATGCAAGTAGCTTGAAGTCGTCTATGGGTCTCTGAGATATGAAGTAGGACATTGTCTAATTCTTTTGAAATAAAGTTTGTGGCATTATATGGCATGCCTTTATTTTTAATATAAACTCTAGAGTGAGCATGCAATATTATCTATTTAAACTGCAATATGCTGAAAAGAATGTTCTCTGCGTTAATATAAGTTACTATAAGAAAACCTTAAAATAGTAACTTCTCCTGGCTCATAATTTCTAATCTATAGGAAAATTAACACTAAAGAGCTTGATATAGGCATGGGGACTTTGGAATTAAATAAAAATTTGCTAACATATCTAGTAACAGATTATCTTAGTGATATAATTTCTTTTTTTTTTTTAAAGATAAAATATGTTACAAAATGCTTGGGTTAGTTTTGTCATGCCACTATATCTGAATCAGAAAACATAGCACCATTATCACTTTAGAACTTTAGAACTCTCAGAAATGATCAAGATTATGAAGGGTATGTATGTCTCTTTTCTGTGATGATATGC
Source organism: Uropsilus gracilis (assembly GCA_004024945.1). Taxonomy (NCBI): domain Eukaryota; kingdom Metazoa; phylum Chordata; class Mammalia; order Eulipotyphla; family Talpidae; genus Uropsilus; species Uropsilus gracilis. The sequence goes on from PVHY01000191.1 coordinate 262,535, forward strand.
TTCTTATGAACAACAGTAATCCCTGTCAATCATATTTCTAATGTGTATATAATCCAACTACAATTATTAGTCATCACATAGAGGTTTGGAGTAGCTTTGGGCGATGCTACCATCCATGGTAATCCCACATATCCAACATCACCAAGGCATGATATAATCTTCCTGCTATTGGGTAGTGTCACCCATAATACAACAGCACAGGGTTAAGATCCAACAAAGTATAATTTATTCATCTGCTTTTATATTTTAAGTGTATAGATTCTCTGTTTTTATCTGTTGCTCGTTCTTTAGTTCTCTGGAAGCTGATATATAAATAGCCCTTGCATTTCTCAGAAGCAAAACATTTTTCTTCTTTATTTTTAAGTAAGACCTATTTTCATTGTTTTGAGACCATGTAAATTGCAAATGCAATAGTCTGGGGAGAGAAAGAGTTTGAGCTTCTAAAGTTGTGCTCATCTGTGAGATCTGAATTCAACCTATTTGTCCAGACTGTTATGGCAGAACTCCCTTAAACTAATTTGGAGAAACAAGGACAGCTACATCATTGACCATCTGAGTGACAGTAATAGTGAATGACTTAACCCAGCTCATTTATCACTGCACACAAGCATCCTGATTTTATGTGGTAACACTTAGTTCGTGTCACAACAAGGCCTCTTGATATTTTACTCTAAGTTAAGTGAGCCTACAAGCTGTGCTAGATGTGAAAAATAACCTTGATCATGTATTGAAAAATATTAAACACAGCATATTTAGAATATATATTTATGAAAGGATGTATGCATGTAAATCTAAATTTCAACCTGATTCTTTCAGGTTGAGGGGAATGTGTTTTCCTTTGGTGATATGTGTTTTGCTTGTGTTTTCTTTTGAAGCCCTGAAAAAAATTACTTTGCAAATATTCTAGAACAAAATCAAGTTGGAACAGTATATTCACATTTTCATTATAGGATTCTGGCCCAGGAAGCATTATTTATTCGGATGTTGTTAGCAACATCAGGACCATGGAGAAAATTTACCAAATTATCTACAGAACTCACCGTAGGATATGACATTGAGAAGGTAGAATGTGGAGATGATTTAGTTCCCAACATTATTTTTGAGTCCACGTGGGAAGTTTAAGGAGAACATAAGCTCTGTCCCATTCTTTTCTGTACTGTTTATCTCTTTCTGCATTATTGGTTCCTGTTATAGTACTCACTAGTAAAATCACATGAAACTTAAAGAATTTGAGTGCCTACTGCCAGCAGGTCACATTACCAAGTACTGTAGGTCATTCGTCCATCTATTCTATACTTGCAGTGTGCCAGGTTGGGTACTTAGGACATGATGTTGCATAAGGCATAGTCTATATATTCAAGGACATTAGCATACACTGAGGAAGCAAACAAGTAATTATGGATACCACATGACAGTTATTACTATAAATGTAAAGTAAAATACCATGGAAACAAATGGAAAGGGAACCTAATTTAACCTTGGAGTTAGGAAATAAATTAGGGAAAAAAGTTACCTCTAAACTGAATATAAAATGATAAATGGAGAAATTTGATGGAATCATAAAAGTGGGTAAGTTGTATAGAAAGCTTGTTCTAAGTAGAGGGAAGACATTTGCAAAGTCTTATAGGAAAGAAGTAGAGGGAGGGAGAGCAAGGAGAGAGAAATAAAAAGAAACAGGGAGAGAAAGAAGGGAGCATTCAAAGGAGAATCAGAGAGACAGAGACAATAATAAAAAGAGAATACCTTGAAGAGTTTTTAGGGAACTATATATTTAATATGACTGGAGTAGAGACTTAGCAAAATATCAAGACATTAAATATATAAGACATATATATATATGTACTATTTGCTCTCTCTTAATACACATACATGGCACACATATATATGCTAAACATTTGATGAGTTCATCCAGGGAGTTTATTAAGTAAATAAAATGTTCAACACAAAATCTGAGGTTTAAGTGTAAGGTGTAAGAATGGTTTTGTCAAGGAAAGCACACAAGACAAAAGGAATAAGATTTTTACAAAGAAAAGGCTTTCAGAGAGTAAAAGCCATCACCAAAGGTCAAAATAGAGGTACAAATAACCTACGGACAGGTCACAGGAAATTTGGGGGTCAGGAATATTTACGATTGAGTTTGAATTTTTGTTGAGAAGGTTTCAGAAAGACAAAGAGTTAGGTTGAAATCATGGTAAAAGGGAATGTGAAGGAAAGCTTACTTCAGTTTTCAATTCTTCTGAATTTGAAGGAGACTAAGAAAGAAACAAAGCAGAGTCCACTCTTGCACAAATAGAAAGAAACCTGGCTGGCCAGTTGGTGGGTCTCTCATCACTCAGCGAAGGAGGGTCTGGTTATGTCTCTTGGTCCATGAATGTCTGAGCCATTTCTTGTTTCTTTTTGTGATGTATATAGCAGACTCGTATTTCAAAATTAGTTTTTGTATAATGTGGCATATAAGCCCGTAGAAGGAGTAGGTGTATTTTTGTACCTCCTCGAATGTACCATGCATCATCTGATTTTGAACTAGAGGTGATTGAAGATCATCTCAACTTACAGGCGGAGAACTTCATCTTTTGGTTTTGGATTAATTTATTTATATAAGCCAGTTATATATCTTGACAACTGGTTAATTACATATCTGAAGACTGGGATTTTACCACAGATGATGCTGAAGGTCACACTAAGGTGAGATGTACAGTTAGAGGAACAACCATTTATGGCAACACAGCATTTATATTGTTTTTTTATGTGATTCTAAACAAATTTATCATTAAATGTATTTACTTATATTATCTGAGACCAGTTTTTAACCAGAATCTATTAATGATCTCCTGGTAACCTGCTTATAGTAAAATCACCAAAGTTTTCTTCAGTTGTCCACACAGATATAAATTAGCTGGATGTATAAAATATAAAAAGAATTTCAGGTTACAATATATTGAAAGAACATTTAAAATCTATAATAATTAAAATCTATAGTCCTCAGAGAGTATCTCTTATATAGCCTGTAACAAAAGGTTTCAAAAGAGTTTAAATGTGTATTTAAGAACAAAATTTCATTATGGGTGATAACTTTCCACATGAGGAAGTGTTTCTGAGCGCAAGTATACCCACTCATGGGTTGGTGATTACCTGAAATAGTGCTGTGCAGTAGAGATTTAATTTGGCTACAAATACAAGTTTTTCATATAACTCAAAAATAGACATAATTAATATGCATACTTAATTTTAATGATATACTAATTAATTTAAATTTTTAGGTAGCCACAATTAAATCTAATTTGAATGTATTCTAGTAGCCACATTTAAAATTTAAAAAACAGCTGCAGGTGATTTTAATATATTTTATTCATTCTAATATATCTAAAACATTCATTTTCACATGTAAGTATATGAAAATTTGCAAATAAAATTTTTTTTTTACCTTTGCATTTTATAAAGTCTTTGAAAGCTGTATTTTTTATTTATAGTACATCTCAGTTTGGACTAGTTATATTTCAAGGACTCAGTCTCAGATCTGTAACCTATTATCCTAATTAAACTCAATTATATACATACTTGTGTTATAATAATCACCACGGTTACATTTTATTAACTCCTTGTCATGCAACAGTCACTATGGTGATTTTCATGCTGTTGTTATTTCATCCTTACAGCAATCATATGATGAGAAGCCATTATCAATACTGTTTTCTGGATGGAGAAACAAAACACATTAAAAGATTTCAATAACTTCCTTAAATCTACAGGGCTAAAAAGATTCAAATACAAAGATAAACTATACTCAAATGATATTTAAAATTAGTATACTGTTTCTACGTTTTTTTTTATTTCTTAACCTTTAGTAAAGATAATCAATTTGACTTTAAGGGAAGTAAATTTGTGATGAAGTGATTGAAATTAATGTTGGAAAAATGAGAAAGCACTGATTCACTTGCTTGTGGCTTGAGAATTTGTAAATAGCTAAGAAAAATAAGAGCCATTTGAGATAATGATACTGAAGACAGTAACCTCATGGATATTCAGTCTTTGCTGAATAAAACTAAGAATGACTAGAGAGAAAGCAGAGAAAGTTTATCTTATATGATTTTATTTTATATTTTATTTTATTTTTGAGACTAGGTCTTGCTATGTTGCCCGGGGTAGCACGAAATTAAGCGACCCCCAGCCTCAGCCTCCCAGGTAGCTAGGATTACAGGTGCCAGCCATGGCTTCCAGCTGCTTTTTTGAGACCAGGTCTTGTTATGTTGCCCGGGGTAGTCTCGAACCCGTGAACTCAAGCGAACCCAAACCTCTTGTTTCCCAACGCTTGGAAAATAGGCACGCACCACCATGCCTGACTTTATAGGACTTTTATAAGATGATATAATAGAGAATTTGTGGTGGGAGACAAAAGTTGAACATTATTAAGTGTACATTATTAAGTGTACTGAAAAAAACATAGTTATTGAAGTGTTTATAAAACTGTATAATTGAAGTTCTAATTTTTTTTTTAAATGTGAAGTCAATCATTTGAGAACTAAGAGATGCTGGACAAGACAAACTATCTGAAGAACTAAGATGTGTTCTTATTTGAACAAAACTAAAGATGAATAATGCACGATCAGAAGTATGGAGCTGAGGGCTAGGAAAATCAGTAATTAAATGACAGCCTATTTTTCTTCCCATGATTTCAATAGAGAAGTTCTCCATTGCTGACTGTATCACTACAGTGACCTTCTTCATTCCCTCTACCCATTGCTGAAATTTGCCTGTTTTTTGTTTGTGTCAGTTCCTTTAGTATCAGTGACTTGGAATTTGCAGATTAGATCTGTTTTTCCAAATAATAAATTATATTTGTCCCTACCATTGAAGATAACACTTGGAATCAATCTACTTTAAGAAACCTTCCCACACCACATATGGAAATATATTATTCTCCCATGGAGGGAAACAATGCCATGGATAATTTATAGAAGTGTTCTCATTCCACAGGTTAAGTAATGCCATAGCACAAATCCATATTCTTGGGTCTGGTTTACTTTATATAATCTCTTTCCCACCTCAGGCTCTACACTCCTCCGATGCAGACCACATACTCTTCCTTATGGCTTAGGTTTGTATCCTTTTCCCTAAACATTTTTCATCTATCCTTCCTACTTTCTCCTCACCCAAGTCTATAGAGAGAATATTAATATTCACAAATAGCTAGCAAGTAAGGACAATTGATCTGGGCCAGGAAATACTTTACTTCCATCTTACAAAAGGTTTTATCTTACTAGGTAACTGAAGGAGATATATAGAGTTGAAAGAAAGTGTGAGCTTTAGTGTTCACAGACAAGGAGACCCCAAGAGATCATTTAGGAAAGTCAGACTTCATTTAGCAATTGACACTTGACTATAGAGGACCAAATAAAAAGAGTAGATATTTTAAATATTTATTAATAGATCCATTTTTTCAGCAAATATTTAATTCATGCCCAAAACAGTGTCCAACAGTGATGAGTAGAGAGTCCTTTCCTAAGACACGCATATGTCTCCATAGTCTGTGGGCAAGAGTGACAAATATATAAGCAGAGTGCTCTTAACTGACTTGGAAAATTAACTAATGTTACCAATTTCCTTTGTAAAACAAACTGATTAATATTGAGAGCTTGGTGCAAGCTCACAGCCAGCAGGCTATGCTCTAGAAAAACATACGTAATTTTCCTCTCGTTGGTTGAGTCGCATGCTTGCCAAGAATTAGTTGTTTATGTCCAAGCTATTTATGATATTTGACTTACTATTGTAACCATATAATATAATTAAATGATTATATTTCAATGAAGAAAAGCATAAAGTGAGGATTTCTTAATGAAGTTGAAAATTTTGCAAAGACAAGATAAAGAAGAATCAATAAAATGTTTTTCTATCAAAATTAGTCATAGAAAATACAGTTAGAAAACAATCAGAATAAAGTTTTAAGAATTCAGAAAATTCCAGCTTCAGATTAATTTGGAAGTATCTTTATTTTCACTCCTCTTTATCACTTCACTTTACATGAATTCAAGTAAACATGGTCTTCTATGATAAAGAAAGTTGAATGGGTCAGTGAATCCATCTCCAAATTAAAAGTTATAACCTGGCATAAGAAAATGGTAACTGATATGCATTTAAATATATAGGCAAAAATAAATGTTGCCAGACTATGGATAACATTTTTATGGTTCTCTAATTTTAAGCCATTTTACTTGTTAGCAGTCATATAGGATGAGAGCTTCCAGTAAAGAAATATGAAGTAATGATATAGGAAGTACAGGTTTTTAGAAATCTTATGGGGAGATAATCAATTTCAAGTACAAATAAGCCAAGCAAGGGAAGGAAGTAGGAAAAGAAAATATTCCATGCAGATAATGCAGACTAAAAGACACAAAGAACTGAAAATATTCCACATAGCTGACTATACCATTGGAGAGTGGATATAGCAAATTCTTTGAGCTGGCACATATGATCAAATCCTGGGATGGGAAAACCTTGTGTATAGTCTTAAGTCTTTGAACTTTGCCTTGGAGAGTTTTAAATTAAGGAGCTATATAGTATGAGATTTGGATCAAAGTTTGAAGGAGTATGGGTTCAAGAAGAACAAAGTTGGAAGGAAGGAGGAATTTAAGAGGTGATGGGAGCCTAGAGTGAGATGACAGCAATGGATTTGTAGATATATGGTCAACTTTTGAGATATTTGCGAGTTATAATCAATAATATATAACATGTTGAAATACAGAGATCAACAAAGACTAGGAGAGAGATCAAATATTGTCTCCCAATTTCTGACTTGAAAAATGTGCCATTTTCAGAAGAATACAACTTTCATGAAAGGGGCTGATTGGAAGAGTGAGGGGGAGATGAAATCACTTCTGGAAGCTCTGTGCCTCTGTCATGTATGAGACCATCAAGTATGAAAATTCTATGAGTAACTGAATGCACAAGAAAGTGGTTACATTCAGAAATAGTGTTGGTTGGCATCTGCTTTAGATGTCAATTGAAACCAAAAACGTAAGATGCTCTCCCGGAGAGAATAGTAAGATATAAAAAGAGAACAAAAGAAGAGAAAAGAATCTTGGCAGAATATTGAGGTGTGAATTTTACAAAAGCAAAAGATATATATGATTAATAAAGGAACAGTTAAACCATTAGTAGGATATTCAAAATGCCCATTTCTCCTAAGCAGAAAATAGCAAGTAAATGGAGCACTATACAGGTCATGGGTACCTAGGATGAAGGTTACATTCAAGGGAACCATCAGGGTTAAAGGAAACCTACAGTGCAGTGCCAATGGGATGAGAAATGAGATGGAAGATCGCTTATATTGCTGTTTCAAGGGCCATATGCAACAAAAAGTATAGAAAGAAGATGCTAGAAGGGTCATGTCTGGAAGACCTTTGTAAAGGGATTGAAGAGGATTAAATAATTTTTTGTAGAAAATGCATAGAAAAGGACATAGGATAGTAACTGACTAATAACTGATAGTAACATAGGATAGTAAGTGTAGCAATAGCATAGAGGATGGCATTAATGTGGGGTGAGAGAATTTCTAATGGACGTTAGTTATCTCAAAGCTTTCAAGCATGATACAGTGACGTACAGATGTACAACTAAAACTACAGTGCCCAAGTTTGTGAAGAACTTAAATAAATTGAACAGATTTAATTATCTTCTTAATAATATCACTCTTACTTTTATTCCAGTTTTCTAATGACACAGGAGAGGAGTGAAGCTACAGTCTAAACTTCTCAAGTGGTACTTTAAATGGACCAGGCCTGAGGAAGGAGTCACAGGTGTGTATATCCATCCTGTGTAAGGCTGTCAAGTAAAAGAGGGTTAAAAATGAGAGAAAGTTACAGTTGTTGGTGCAGAGATGATTAGATCCAAATTAGGCATATTGCTAGGATATTAAAGAGAAAAAGGAATCCTGGAATGAAGTTACAGAGCTAGACACAGAGAACTGGTGGAGAGAGGTGAGACAGTTTTAGTCAGATAGCAGTGTTCTCCACTAAATACTCTCAGTATATTAGGGATTCCATTAAGAATATATTAACAACACATCATCTTATTTCACCTTCTTGATGACCTTTAAAGCAGGTATATTTATCTTCATTTCACAGATAATGAGTTTAGAGAGTTAAGCAACCTTCCTAAAGGTCACCCACATTTCAAGTCAAATAGGTAGGTTTCAAACTTAGCTTTACCTGATTCAGAATTGTTGCTATTCATCATTCCCTTCTATTGCATTCCAAATCTAGAATGAGTTTCATGTGTAGTGTTTGGCTGTCTGGTGATAACACAATTTGAGATGGTAAATACAAGATTTAGACCATGTTTAGGGGGAGAAAGGTGAGCTCAATTTAAAGCATGCACACACATACACACACATACACATGCACATGCATACACATATAAGCCCTTAGACTGTCCCTGGTGAAGCTATCTAATAGATGGTTACATCAGTAAGTCTAGAATTTTGAAGAGATATTAAGGAGGAGATGAGGATTTATGAGGTACTGTCATTCAAATTGTGGAGTCACAGGAATGGATGAGATTTCCCAGGGAGACTGCAACATGAGAAGAAATTCAATGAAAGAGCCAAGAGACACCAAAATTAAAAAAGAGATCTGAGAGATGTATCAATCAAGGAATTTTAATACTGAGTAGAGGGGAGTAACATAAGGTGACATCATATTGAGAGAGCAGAGTAGGGAGACTTGCGTGAAGCAGGAGTGACCAAATATTATTAAATGGTATGGAATGTGCTAGAAAGGTAACTGGAAAAATCCAATAGATTAAGAGGATCGTGAATGAGAAATATAAACTAAAACAACGTGAGATTTAATTTTAAATTATAGTACCCAGTTTTGTCTAAGGACTGTGGGTATATGATTTGTGAGAAAGAATAGTATCAGCTTTTTTGAAGATCACTTACTAATGAATTTGAAAAGCCAATATTCTCATTCTAGGGATTTTTTTCAAAGGAAAAATAAGAAATGAGGACTTTCATTGTAGTATTAGTTATAATCATTTCACCAAATCATGAGCGCTCATTCTAGATCCAGACAACCAAAGTTGAAATCTGTCATTTACTAACTCTGTGATCTTGGGCAAATTACTTAGTCTCTCTGAGCCTCAGTATGTATCTGTAAAATAGTAAAAGGATTACATCTCACCGATAAGGTTGCTGCAGCAAAGTTGGGTTTTATAAGAATTAAGTGAGTAAATGCTAGAGTATATTCATAACCAGTAGAGAAACAACTTACAAAAAATAGCTTTTCAAAATCTGGCCACTTGGGAATCTTCCTGTAAATGAGGATGCTTTTATCACTATTATTATCCTTGCAATTTCTTCTAGCCTCAAGGACTTTTAGTACCAATACAATGTCACTGAGCAGTCAGGGAAAAGGAGAGTAATAAAAAAAGAGGGGGCATTCTAGAAAAAGAAATCTCTTGGTTCAGTATTCCAGACTCTTCTCTGTGGTCCAGGCAGTGTCTGGAGCAATCAGGATACCTCGGGAGCACAATGAAGGGAAGACTCAAAGTTCCAGACTGTCTGCAAAGTAGACCAAGATGAGCAAGGATGTAGGGTTTTAAGCTCTTCCCACTGGTCATTATACAAACTTGTATTAGTGTCTAATCATTTGGGATATAAATATTTTGCAATATTTCACAGAAAGTATAGATTTTCAGCTCCCAAAGGTATATGGACTATACCTATCCTATAATGCTTAGTCCTGTGCTAATTATATATTCAATAAACTACTTGAGCAGTTAATGATATGAGCAGCATAAACCCACCACAGTTAAAATCATTTCAATTACCCACAAAATAATTTTCAAGGCATTTTTTAAAAATTAAAAATATTAAGCCTATTTTTCAAATTGGTTTCAGGCAGAAAGCATTAGATTTCAACATCTGTGTCTCAAGGCCTATTTAAAAAAATAACTCATTTCATTTTGAATGTCTGATTTCCTTATTCTGTGATGAACTGAGATACCAAGTCACACCAAATAAAATCCCAGAAAAGCTGCCGATTTTGCAACTATGGCTCTTATCAGAACAGAGCTCAGTAACTTTATATTTTGTCAGTTGTAATAATTATATTTAAAAATTACTTCTGAGCCAGTTATGTTATCAAATTAGAGTAGAAGGAAATTAGAAGCTAGTGTAGCTGTAATCTGTTTTTTAAAAAAGATGAAACAGCTTTCAAAAGAAACTCAATTTATTGTGTGCTTGTTTCAGAATAAAGATAAAGTTAGCATTTGAGGATGAGTTTAATTCAGATGTCAGGTTTTGAATCAATAGCCCATCCAGGGAACTGTTGTCTTAAAATTTTAGACCAGGATAAGCCTTCTGAGGTCATTTCAACATTTAGGTATTTAAGTTTCCCCATTTGAAAGGAACACAACTTTGTTATCTAAATAGACAAGTCTAACAATTTCAAAGTGCAGGTAGACATAGAACACAAAAGAGCAGCTTATCACTACATTAGCGGTTTGCCACAGTTCCATAACTAAGCCCCTAACTTCCCTGTCCCCTTTCCTGAGACCCTCTACCCCATCCTAGTCTATAGACAAGCAAGCTCTCCCATCGAATTCTTATCAAGATGGAAACAGCGCCAGATCTGCTCTTCTAGATAAAATGCTTTGGCTTCTAACTGCCTGGCTGCTTATCTTTCATCTTGCAGTGTTAACCATAACCCCTTTCCTGACCTACTCTACTTCTTGTTTTCAGATGAGCAATAAGGACTGGGAGGAAAAACATGCTTAAATGGACAAGTTCATTCTCTTATGTCCCTCTTCATCCCTTTTAAAGTCTGTTCAAACCTCTTCAGTGTTCAAATTGTTTTTCTATAATTATCAGAAACCACATTGCATGCACATGTAATTTATTTCTAAATCTTTTTTCTAACTTTCATTCTTCCTACTCTACATCACCACATTCAAAAAAAAAAAAAGTATTAAAATGTCCTGTTGATTTTGTGGGAGGATGGAAGGTTGGACTTCCTGACAAATAGCAGCTTTGCTTTGTTTTGGTTTTTTTGCCTTCTCCATTTTCTCCATTTGCCTGCCCCAGTCCTAATAAGCTGAATCATCTTCTTGGCTAAGCTGTTTGGTTTGGCTTACCTGAATTCTTGTGTTTTCATCCAAACAAAGCATTGCTCTTTCCTGAGCAGGTGAAAGTTAATGCAATATAGATTTGGAGTCGTCAGTAATGTTTGGGCCAGCATGCTATGAGAGCTGAACACTACCCTTTTTGACCCTCATTCCTTATACATGAAGTGGGAGGATAGAAAATAAACTAGTCTCTGTCTATTCATGAGAAATCTATGGACTCAATTATCCTATACTGTGAAGCAACAATGAAGTTACACTCCTTGGAATTCAAGGTCTCCAAAGTTATAGATAACACCTTCTGGTCATGACACCTTTACCCCACACAAACTAATGTACCTGAACCTGCATGTCCTTAAATGTGTGGGAGTGTTTCCGAAAGAACTTGCACTCCTTGGGAGATAATTGTGCCATTGATATAGAGCGCTGTTTTTTCTTCTTTTAATTTTAACCATTACCAATAAATTTATATTACACATCAGAAAAATATTTCATAGGTTCTCTGCTCTTATTCAGGTCTTTCATTTTATTTTCTTATCTTAGAAGATATTGAATCTGGAATTACATTTCCATTTTCCTCATGGAAATCAGAAATCTAATCCATGGACTATTATAAATATTGGGAAAATATGACTGAATTCAATTTTTAAATACATATTATATGCCTACTATGTATAGGGTAATATTGTTAGGTGTTCTATGGTAAAGGGTGAGTCGTGACTTAAGAGTGTAATGTTTTACTGAGTGCAGACTGTTATTTTCCTCTAACTGTGGTTTTTTCATATTATTAATGATTCCATGTAAACTTACTTTAATTATGAAAAACACTCCTTATCCATAACTTTATGTTAGTTCTGGAAAGTCTAAATTGTAACTGGGAATTTACCTAACTTAAAGTAACTACATTTGTTGGAATTTTAATTCAAGAAAAGGGATCTTTAGTACATGCCTTTAGTTGACTTCAGTAGGTGACTCAGTTCTCTCAATGCTCTTCATTATAGAATTCTAGTCTCTTAGTCTTTTTTTTTTTGTCTCAGAGACATCAGAGAACCTTCACCATTACTACAGGACAAGTTTAAGTAAGATTCCATTATTTAGGGTCAAATGAATGGGTGTATTTCAGTACTGAAAACTCTGAGCATGTAGTTTAAATAGAGCACTAGGACTGGAAATCAAATTCTGTGGTGTTTCCTGGATTTCACAGTGTTTCTACAAATTGTTAAATGTTACTTAAAATCCCCTTCTACTAAGAAAATGCTTCTTTAAAAACTATCCAGTTCAAGTGTAAATGTCTGGAGATAATTAAAAGAAGAGAGAAAAGTAGATACAAAACTAGAAATGAAAATTCTGGGTAAGAGTTTAACTTAGAAGAACTGTGCTTTAGAAAGATGAATCTGTGGAAAAGGCTTGGGGCAGGAAAAAAACTGAAAGTGGAATAGTTAACTGGACTTGTCATCCAGGCATGAGAACATGAGAATATAAAAACAGTAAGGATGGAGATGAGAAAACAGACAGAAAAGACATTTGAATGAAAAATTCTGGTGAGTTATTGGATTAGAAAAAAGACAGAGCTAAGTCAGAGATGATAGACACTTGAGTCTGAGTGACAGAGAAGGATGATTGGGGGGTGTGACACAATGAAGCTGAGAGGGAATACTTGAGGAGGGCATCAGAAGAGAAGTTCAGGAAAGTTCAGAACTTGAAGAAATGAGATTTCCAAGTAGTGTTGTCTGTTTATTGGCAGAGAGACAAACCTAGAACTCAAAGGAGAAGCTGGTTCTCATGGTTCTCCTTTTTTTCCCCCCAGATTTTTATCAAAAGTGTTTATGGAAATAGTGAGAAAGTTTCCAGAATTCAGTAAGGCCAGTCATGTTCAGAGAAAAATGTTCAAGTCAAGAATAATGCCAATAGGAATAGCCACTGCTGGGGAAGTTGAAGAGGAAGGGAAAGGAGAATGACGTTGGAGGGCTAATAATACCTGATTTCAAGATGTTATAAAGCTATAGTAATGAGCAGTGTGGCTTTAGTGCCATGGATAAATATGCTTGTAAAATGAAATAAAAAGAGTTCTGTGCACATACATATCCTGATTTTTCTACATAGTTTCAAATATGATTCAAAGGAGAAAGTCATCCTTTCAGCAAATGATGGATAGCTGCATACCATACTATATTGATTTATGCCTCTCACCTCATGTAAAATTAACTTAAACATTTATCACTAATATCAAAAGATAAAGCTTTAAACTGAAATTTAAAAAAACAAAACATGCAATTTTTGTGATCTCAGGTTAACAGAGAATTTAGATATAATAAAGAATATAAACCATCAACAGTTGATAAATTAGATTTCAACAAAATTAAAACTTTTTGAAAGACATTGTCAGGAAAATCACAGATTTAAAAAACATTTGAAGATCATATATCTATGCAGGACAAATTCAGGGTAAAAAATTCTCAAACTTAACATAAGAAAACAAGCAACCTAATTAGAAAAACTGATAAAGGTTAAAACTTAAACTTCAAAAAAGACATACAGGTGAAAAACCCATGAAAACAGGTTCAAATTCACTAATCACTAGAGAAATGAATGTTAAAAACCACACTGAGATTCTATTATACATATTTTGGAATAACTTATTAAAATCGAGTACATCAAGTGCTAGGAGTTGGAGAACTGAAATTCTCTTACACTACTGATGGAAATGTGAAATGAATACCACTTTGGAAATCAATTTGCCAACTATTTTTTTTTCAAATGGTAGATACAACATTGTACTCTTAGCTATTCACCCAGTGGAAATTAAGCTATTTAGAGGAAGACCTGCACATGAATGTTCACAGAAACTTTCTATGTTTCTCTAACCAAAACCTGAAGATAATCCAGATGTCACTCAAACAATAAAGAGAATTGAAATTAATGGATACATTTTAATATATTTATACAGTGAATTCATACTGAAGAATAAAAAGGAATGAACTATTTATACATACCGTAGCAACTCAAAATCATACCACATGAAAAAAAGTCAGGAAAAAAAAGAAAGCATGCTTTATCATTTTATTTAGAAAACTTTACAAAATGGAAGCAAGTCTATAATGGCAGAAACCAAATCAACCTGCTTAGGGATGAATTCAGGACAATGAGAGCATGATTATAAAAGGTCATGAGAAAACCTTTGCGGGTGGTGGATATGTTCACTATCATGATTGTGGAGACAGTTTCATGGGTGTGTAAACATATCAAAATATCTAGCTGTACATTTTAATTATATGCAGTGGGTTTTACAAGTTACAGCCCACTAGGACAGTTAAAATAATAAAATCATTAAGTCACAACTACAATGAATCCCTAAAACAGAAGAAAATTAAATAAAAATCCAAAAGGAAGACTAGGAAAGGAAGCTATGAAAGTTGTAGGAAAAGACACAGAAGAACAAAGAATGAAGAACGTATTTCAAAGACTGAGCAACTAAAATAGCAAGTCACAGAGATACCAAGAAAGAAGACTACCCAATGTATGATGTATTTGGCAGTAGAAACACTGACATCCTTGAAAGGGGTGGGTGGGGGGGAGGTGGAGGAGGGCAGAATGCCAGAAGCTGAAGGGCTAGAAGGGAGCTGTATGAAAAAGATGACAGCAGTGAACTGAGACCATTTGTTTAAAATACTTGTTAATGAAAATGAGAAGTCTAAGATGGTAGCTGGAGGGCATAGCAGAGCAAACTAAATGTTTTTTGGTGAAGTTTGAGGGCGGAAAAAAAGAGAAGGAAGAAGAAACTGAAGATTCTAGTGATGAAGGTAAAACATGTGTTAACAAGTTTCTTAAGGAATTTGGAAGTGATGGGATCTACAGCACAAGTGTGAGTGAGCCTTGGAAAGGAGAAATCTGTAATTGTTAACTCCTGACAGTCCTCGCAGAACAGTGGGTGACAGAGGACTGTAAAGAAAAGAAATAAATGTACTAAACAAAATGAAAATTTCCAGTTAGATTAAAAGACCCAATTATGTTTACCAGAAGGAAAGGGAGAGAATGGCTATGTTACTCAGGTAAATGGGGTCAACATTATGATGGAGGATTTTTAGTGGTGTGTTTAGTGCAGTGTGTGTGTGTATGCACATGCATATATCACACACAGATATATATATATATATATATATATATATATATATATATATATATATATATATATATAAAGATTCACACCTGAAACTTAAAAGCTTTTCTGATGCAACATCACTTTTTAAAAAAGTCTGGAAATAAAAGATAATTATTTACCATTAAGTTTCTTAAAAAATCTGTATGACTAAACATTCTTTCTGACAGTTCTTAAAACAACCTCGATAAAAGACTTTATATTAATCATCATCATCTCTCACCCTTCAAAATGTGACTTTTCCAGACTGTAATCTACTGACCACAGTCCATAGGTCATTGTTTAATAGGACTTCTGCCTCATTAATCTCGTATCTTAGTGCTTCAGGAAGATTGCACTGAGTCAGATATTTGAGATGGAGTAGAGGGCAGGAGAAGAGTCAAAGATAAGCTGTGGATTTATGTGTGCCAGGTAGTAGAGAAATCTCCATGATGAAAAAAATTCAACCATAACTAGAAGACCAAAAGGCATTGCTAAGAATAGTGAAAAAGATATGAACTTTATATCTAGTCAGGACTTGGTCTTCAATCCAAGCTCCTCCTCCTATATGTGCTAAGTGAGCAAGGGTAAATTTTATGCTGTTTCCATTAATCTCATTGTCTCATCCATGTAATGGGTAAACCATCGACTTCATGGAGTTATTTAAAGAATTAAGTAATCAGGTGAATTGAAGTACATAGCAGAAAACAGACAAACACTATGGGCAACTATACTTTTTATTTTATTATTTAGTAGGTCTTCTAACCCCATAATAACTACTCCCTAAACTGTGGCAAGTTCATCATTTGTTTACCATGGCGAGTCAATTAATGCCTATTGACATTCAAGTGATTAGTTCTCTTGGTGCAACTATGGCAATTGCCCTAAGGTCAGGAACGCATCAGCACCTAAGGGTATAGAGAAAATGCAAGTGAATGGACTTTCTTGCCATCATCCAGTTGCCTTTTACCTTGGTGCACACTATTCTTAATACAACTATCCTCCCTTCTCTCCATCAGGAAAGATTTACCATGACCTAGTGACTGTGAGGAGTCCTGTGATCCTGGAAGATGAATTGCCAGTGAGGGCTGGAAACCCTTAAGAGGCTGATATTTTGAAAACCATGGAATATGGCCCATGTTCTCATATATACTCAGTCTTTTAAATTTCTGGGTATAGATCTTTTGTCCAGAAGTGAGGCAAAGTAACTTGACTATTTGCTAGGATCAAAAGGAACATCTCTTTAAAGTAAATTAATCCTTTAAATGCATACCACATTGTACCTTAGATCTATTTAATTATAGTATTAGGCCCACTGCTGAAATAGGACTTTTTGATATAATTAAACAGTATCATTTTAGAGCTACTTGTATTTTTCAGGCATTCTTTGTCTAGAAATTTAAAGCATCTGGAATTTGTAGACTATATCTAGTCTCTGTGTATGAGAACAAAGGAACAACTTTTATGAATATTTTGAGTAAGTGTGTAAACTCGGTAATAAGATCTCTGACTCACTATTGGAAATACAAATATAGAATATTAACATATGATAACTTTAGTCACTTGTGGGTGAGTGTAGGTCCTCTTGTCTTCAGTCTGATGCTACAATCAAGAATTAGTTCAAGTGCAAAAATGGAATGTAGTCTTAGTGATCAGGATACGTTTGCTAAAGATAGCAACAGCCCTTATCCAGGTGATCCTCCCATTCATTGCATACTGAGCCTTATGACTTAAGAGCTATAAAGGTTCTAGCATGAACTTTTCTCTGCTTTATATCATGGCTGAAATTAGTTGATAACCCAGTCCTGCACTTTGGTTTGCTTAAATCATTACTAAATTAAGTCATATTATTGGTAGAGGAGTTGACATGAGATTTTCATTTCCTGAATCTCCGGAGACCACATGATTGGGAAGAATATCACTAAAGCCAAAATTTTCTCTGTGTTAAAAGAGAGAATATGAGTCAAACCTATAAAAACTGTCCAAAGTTGAGCTGAACTAGTTGTGTCAAGTTAACATTGCAAAGTGAATAATGTGAAATTAATTGGACACCTGTTTAATGATACAGAATATTGTACTGCCTTTGTCCTGCATGGCAGTTGGACATTGGTGTGTGTGTATGTGTGTGTGTGTAATTAATAGTTCTATACAGCCAAGCCAGATCTGAATTGATCTTTTTCTTCTTGTTTTATTTCCCACCATCTCTAAGCAAGCAGCATCATTGTTAACAGTTTCTGACACGAAGTCTTAGGAATCTCAAAATATAATTGTGCTGGTCTAAAAATGGATTCTAAAATCACTCATTCATGCAGTTTACACTGTTTGAGCCGTCCACACTGACGGCATAGATAAGGAAATGTTTTAAGGGGATATTGAGTAATACCATCTCCTGGTCTGCACGCCATTCTCTACTGGCCTGTGGTTTGCATAGTTCAAGTGTGTGGACCCTCCTCACACTGACTCCTGGACAGTCTTAGCAGGGAGTGCTGAGGATAATGGGAAATGTGAGCCTCAGCCCTCCACCCCATGAGGTTTCAAAGGTTTCACAGGTGCCCTTTCTGTCTCCAGGTTTCTGTGTCCAGGGTTCCTCTTGCTGCAGACCTGAGTATTGTGCAGAGACTTCCCTTTGCTCATGATAGCACATCCCTTGGCCCTGTAGTTTTTCTACTTAGCTCATAAAAAAGGGCATTAAACTCTCCTCATACTTCTCAACTTTCCTTGTTTCCTTATGGTATCTGTTTTGAGCCAGTGAGCCTCAAAAGCTGTGATTTTACCCAAAAGCATATATCTTGTCTCAGTTAACAAAAGCAACAATCTCATGGCCTCCTAGTATTTGTTTCTGAAGGATTTGATCAATCTTGCTGTGTGGAATGTAGTAGGCATTGAGTATCCACTTGTTGATTGAATGATTAAATCTTTATAACATAGATTATTCCCTGAACTACAGTTTCTAACATTATCATTCCTCCAGTGGGACAAATAATAATCACATTCTATGTTGTAGATGGAGAATTGAATGTAAACAATGATTATTTTGCTATGTTCACTGAATGAGTAGTTTGCAGACAATCTTCTGAATTTAGAAGCAACTGGTATACATTATGCCAAAACCTTGTTTTCTATCTTGTTTCTTACTCTCTCAATTGCCAGAATAGCACCCTTTTACTTACAGAATAACATTAATATAATTCCTTGAATCACCAGGGTAACTGTTTCTCTTTGCACCGAATACATGCTTATAAATTCAGTTAAACCCCAATTATTGGATGTCTAATATAGGTAAGATTCTTTGAGTAAGGGAACAGAAAATGCACAGGACAGGAGAGATTGGAAGCAAAAAGATTAGTTAGCAATCTATTGCAGTTGTACAAGACAAGCTAAATATTTACTGAGCTTTACTTTGTCCATTTCAGTCCTGCTTAGTTTTGGGGTGGGGTTTGTGGAGCCAAGCTGGTATTTAAGTTGTTCTGGCAAATTCTTCTTAACTATAGTGCTTTACTTTCTTTTACTTCATTCCTTTTTTTTTTTTTTCTTTTGGTCAATCTATTTAAAAAAAATAAATATGTAAAGGGTACCATCAGGGAACTTCAAGTTACTTTACCTCTAGTTGGGCAACAAAATATGAACACAGAAAACTGACAGAACCTTAGAACCTTAAAGTGGTAGAAAGGGTATCAAAGTGAAATTTGGAATTGACATCAAAATATATGACCTCCAAATGAAGAAAATGACAATAAATGCCAGAATTTTGTGAAACTGAAAGATGACAGTGGGGTTGAGGACTTTGGGAAATTATCATAAAGAGTTTGACCTTGAATGATAAGCAGAGCTAGAAAGAGAAAGGAAGACATTCATGGTAAGAGAATTCTAAGAAAGGCAGAGTTACATGAAAATCTAACTTTCCTTATCTTTTCCCTTGATCCCTCTACAAAGTACAGAGCTGTCTGAGTTATGAGCAGGGTGGGGAGGTGTTATCTCTAAATGGGGAGGTTATTCCACTTCCTATTTCCCATTCCTTTCAGCTTACCAGACCTGAAATGCTTGTCCAACATGTTGAGTTACCACATGTTTTCAAGTCTGACCCAAGTTCATGCTAAAGACCTACTTCAGTTTTAAAAAGAATATTGGGTATGTTTTGTATTTTAATTCTAAAATTCACAGAGATGCTATCTCCTCCATGAATGTTATATAAATGGCTCTTTCTCTGTTTCAAATTGTTCAAAAAGCTATGGGGAAATATTTAAATGCTTCATAATGAAGAATTACAGTTTTGTTTGTTGAGGGTAAATTGTTCACATCTAATGTAAGTGGCTTATATGTATGAATAAATTCATCTGCTCCTTCTATGGTAGAACCACATAATTGTCCCAGTTGTGTAGACAGACAACTATGGCAAACAGTAGTAAAGTAACATTCTTAATGCCTCACAACTGAAAAATGCTGGATTTAGTAATCAAACTGAAACAGTCTAACTCCAACTAAATACCTTGAGAAGTTATGTAACTGATCTGGTTTCTTGTTATAAAATCTGGGAATTTGAATCAGATAATCTTGATATTTGCCCTCATGTTAATTTGTGTTGGGTTCAATTCCTACTCTTCATATGACACAAGTTTAAAGCTCTCAATCCTCACTTCCAAAGAAATTCATCCTTCATTGAAATGCAGGAACTAATTGTTCTGGGTATTTGAATAACTTAAAGAAGACTGAATTCCAGGTTAGTGATGAGCAACTCCTGACTCAGATTTCCAAAATTCTCAACTTTTCCATGTCCTAAAAGACCGATTTTCAGGATGTAATTAGACAATCATCCTGTCTTTTGATGAACCTTAACATGTTGGTACCTAAGTTGCTAAGGAGTGGCTTCCAATTTTTCGCTCATATTCAATCTACTTTTGAGTGAATATACCTATTCTCAAAGACACATGGAAATAAAAAACAATATTCTTGTAGAATTTTTAAATGTTCTGTGAACTTTTTATTTTGTAATCATTAAAAGAGAAATAAAATTGCTCTCCCTTGCCTTAACTCAACCCATGCATCTCCACCCTTGCAGGACATGTGAATGATCCCTGTCTTCCCCAAACAGATACTCAGACACTGCTTCAGAATCTGAGAGACAATGGGTACAATTGAGCCGGTGAGAAGAGAGGTGAGACCTGATTTAGAAGCAGAATACAACCCTACTTGGTCATCCAGAGACCCACTTCTCACAATTTGGTTTGAATTAGGAGCTGGCTTGCTATGAATTTTCCAGCTTATACCTCCTGTAAATAGGTGTGTGGCAGCTGCCATTGGGACAGATTCTTGCATGGCCTCCAGTGCGATAGCATGGGTATGACAACAAAAGTCACCCACTACTGCCAATTCCCCCACCTTCAACTTAGGGACTTTGCTTTCAAAACCTGTCTCTTGAATAAACAAGGTATAATAATTGAAATATCTCAGTGACAAAGCCTCACCTTACAAAATTGGATGCAAGTGTTAAAACGCAACTAGAATTTTCTAGTTGAGATCCCAAGCGAAATAAAGGAAAGATTGGGATTGAAACATAAAGACAGATTTGGTCTGTTATACTTCTACTCATTAAAATTTCATGTAATTCACATTTCCTGTCTTAAGTAGCAATAAGAAAGCCACTCCAGGAGCCAGTGATGAATTTATAAGACACCTAAAGATCATCCACAGTGCCAGCAAGAACTATCAAGCAACTGATATATGAGTGTTCTCTGTCTTACATGCAGTAAGTCACAGAAGTTTCTAGGAGAACAACAACAACAAAAGTTTCAGGAGGGAATGGCTACTCGGGGATGGGATGGTGTATTTTCAGGATTTAGTGCTGCATTTTGCCCTTGGAATGGGAGTGCAGTGTAGTCATTATTACTTAGGGATATGCTTTTGAGCTGTGGTAACCAAGAAGAGGGATTGTTTCTCCTGGAATGTGGCAAACTGAAATGCACTCAAAGTACAAGTCCTCAAGTTAGAAACATCAGACTATCTTGATAGTTTCTAGACTTCCCCTTTATCTTTTTCCTTCCTGTTTTCCTTTTATTTCTTTCCCCCTAGCAACCTACAAATATTCTAATCCACTTCTTTCATCTTTATTCTTTAGTTTCTTATGGGTATGACTTATACTACAGGACATAAGACTGTTCCTTTACCATGATCTAAGTTCTGGAAAAAATATTTTTTGTCCCTCATTCTAGTTTAGCTTAATATCTATCTGGACTCAAGCATTCTAGCACTGGATGTTGCTTGTGGATCTGCCAGGCAAAATGCTGCTTACAGCTGTTTTTTAGGAAAATGGCAAGGTATTTCTGCTAACTTGAAAAACTAGTAATTATTAAAGCGAATTTGGGAGACTTCTTGTAACAGAAGAATATTCATTAAACTTTATAATAATTTTCATTATGACAAAAGGTCAAGAAACAAAGGGTAAATACAGTGTAAACTGTAAATTAGTGCTAAATAGTCCACATGGGGAATGGATAGGATAATGTGTCAGACTAAAGAAAGGGGAAGGGAGCAAAGAAATATTAAATTGATTGTTTTAAAGGTAACAGTATAGGATAATTCAAGTTTTTATGATTCATGAACAATGACAGGATTCATTATGTGTACACACACACACACATACTCACACGCACAATTCTGAATATTTCTTATTGCAGCCAGACTACTAAAAATCCTTTTAAAAAGTAAATCCAAAAATAAAACCACATTTGCACCCATTCTGCTTATTTGATCTTTTAGCTAATGTTCCTGTTATCTTAGTAACAGACAGTGAGAATCTAGCACAATCTTTTCTTCAGAAGCTTGCCTTCTAAGGATAAAATATAAATAAGAGGTCATGTTTGCTTTACCTGACTTTTTAAAACTCTTTCCTTTTTAAATAGAGGACAGATCTTTCTAAATACTTAATGGCTTTGTCTTAGCAAAAAGTCTGTATTTTAGTACTGTAATGCAAGCAGTCTTATTGTGATGCCAATTGCAATGCAAGCATCTGAGTAGGTTCATTATTGGTCCTAGCAGTCACACAGATACACCAGGCAGGGCAAGGCAGGGCCTGGAGGTACTGGGAAGCAGGGGATCCCCCTAGACATATCCAGAGATCTTCACACTTTTTCTCTTATGCTCTTTCAGCTTGTGCTTGTGCTCATGCTACCTGCTCTCTCTCCTTCCCTCTATTCCCTCTCCCCTAGGCCCAGGTGGGCCAGTTAGACATGCACACACCCACTAGACTGCACAATCAAGGGAAAGATGCAATACCTTAAGTGCTGGTTATACAGGCTAATGGAGGAATAAACCTGACTAACTCACTTACCCTACAAGTATCAAATACTTGGAGTAAAAAGATTGCTGGAGATTCCTGTCTCTTTGACTAAGACAAGAAAGGCTTAGTTAGGGTCTCAACACATCACTTTCTGAGCAAGAAGAAACAATCTCAGTAGTAACATACAGCACAAAGAATTTCAGTTCTGTCGACTCAAGTCTCCCAGGGATTAGAACAAAACACGTGGAATCTTGGGTTCTTCTAGGGCGGTCATGCCTGCCCTAATCTTGAAGTTAGCTTTAGTCAATCTACA
This sequence comes from Uropsilus gracilis, assembly GCA_004024945.1. Lineage (NCBI taxonomy): Eukaryota > Metazoa > Chordata > Mammalia > Eulipotyphla > Talpidae > Uropsilus > Uropsilus gracilis. The sequence goes on from PVHY01000191.1 coordinate 285,374, forward strand.
TGGTGTGGTGCTGACATGAATCAACTTTTTATAAATCTTGAGTGATGAAGAAAATTAGCAAGTTGGGTGGAGCTCAGAAGTGAACAGAAAATACGTAGCATGTTCAGGCATGCTTTAGACTGGTATCAGTCAGTATGAATCTTAAGGGGGGGGGCATCATTTGTCAACAATTTTCAAACTGTTGCAAACAATTTGCACAAGTTGCTGCATAAAATTAACAGTTTTGTGTTTAAGGGAAAAAGCAGAATTGCTTAATTTTTCATGACATTGCAGTTCTTGTTTGTCTCTTGGGTAGTTCAAGCTATCTATCTCTCCCAGAATTCTGTACACTGAGGCTCTGTGCTTTGCAGAATCCTCTTCTGGGCTTTCTCCTTGACATGTTATTTTGACTTACTATGTGAATTCTGACTAATTGCTCAGTACCTGCGGGTCACTGATTTCTCGCAGCAGCAAATGAAATGCTTACTTGCAAAAATGTTCATGTATGAAAATTTGTGTGAAAGAACCACTTGGAAATTCATAAACATTAGTCTTAACTTTACGAAATGCATTTGAAAGTTTCGTCAGGTCTTTATTTCTTGCTTTCCTCCTAGGGATTAAATTTATGATAATTACACGTAATATAGCATTCAGAAGTTGCATTCAGAGTTTGAATAGGTTTCTACAGATTTTTTTCCTGGTGCTTGCAGTATAGGATAAGCTCAAGTTCCCATTTACAGCACTTTGGTGTTTTCACTGATCTGTTTGGTGATTCCAGATTTATTACCCTAATTATGAGCTAATGAGCACAGAGCTTTGCAAGGAAATTTGCATTGCTTGGTTAAGTAGGATAAATTATCAGCTTAACCAAGACATCTCTTGTTGTTTGAGACCCTTGAGCTCACCAAAAGAGATGTCTGTCATCAAGTTATATCATCTTTCAAACAAGGGCACTGACTGCTACTTTGAAAATAACTCTTCTGCCATTTTAAAGAGTTTGCTTGGCAGGGTTCAAAGGTGTTTCATTAGTGTTCCCTGTTAGCCATTTCAGCACCCATTTCCTACTATATTTAAGACAGAAGCATGTGAAAAAAGCTTATATTGATGACTCTTTTTATAACCAACACAGGCATTCAGGATAATTTGACAATGAAAATGTAACTCAAATGCACACTTTTACAATCACAGGTGTTAAGCTTTCTTCTCTTAAAAATGCAACTTTTAATTCTCTCTCTTAGAGTTAGAAAAGCTATAGGTACCTGTTTCATATTTTACCTTCCTATGTGCTCATTCCAGAGAAACAACTTTGGATTTGTTTTCAAGTAAGCTGACCATCATTTTTGTAAATGTGTTGAAGGCCTTCTAACATTTCTCTTCATGTATAGCCTTCTAATTTTAAGTATTTTTTCAAGAATTCTCTGAATAATGGTGGTAAGCATAATATAAGGGGACCACCAGGGTGTCGCTAAAGGATTAAGTAGAAACAGAAGCAAATTAGTTAGCTAAATTAACTAGTTGTTTTCAAAGACATGAGATCTTTAGTTCCATCACATCAGGCCTCATTAACTCCATTAGCTGCTTGACATTTCATTATTCTACTCATTTCTTTCAATGCAATTTTACCGTGTCAGCTTTGATTTTCCCTGTAGCTTTTTTTGTTTGTTTTGTTTTTTGTTTTTTGTTTTTCAATTTAAAGCTATTATATCACTTTCCAGGAATATTGATTATTAGTTAGGTATCACTAATTTCCCACTCTTTATTTCCTTGTAAACATTTTTCTTGCAATAACTAACATGGCTATGCCTACACCTTTTCATTATTTCAGAATAAATCATTTACTCCTATTGGCCAGTTGTAATCTCCTTCTCTCCTATCAAACTGAATATTTAGTTATCAAATGTTTTAGTTGACAAACATTGGAATAACTTCCCATAAGAGAGCTTTGGCAAAAATAAATAATTTAGAGGGTAAGGAAGAGAAAGATGATATAAGCATTTGTTTTAAACAATCAGACATTTGTAGAGCATGTATTATTTGTCCAAAATTACAGTCAAAGATGCACCAATATAAACATCACCAATCCTGGCTCTTAAATACTTAAAATCTTGCTGTGTGAAACAATTTTGAAAGGGGACTTAGAACCTGAACTATAAAGTCCACTGTCTGTTATTTAGTTTTAACTTGCTTGGGTTACTTTTAAAATTTGGAAAATTCCCTAAGTCAAGACTCAGTGAAAGTACAATGAAAATACTGTAAGGGGAAAACTGTTATTTCACCTAAGCATACATGATGGACTTGATTCAAAGCTGACCAAATAGATCCCATGGATTATAAAATTGTATGATCTTCAATCGCAAGTCCCCTATCTGTCTATCTCTCCTTCTAAAATAATTTCTTTGCTGCAGAGTCACTTTTAATTTTTCCTTGAAGTTCATCCTAATCGCACTCTGAACAACACTGAGCCTTACTGGAAAGAGCATCCAGGTGTAGAGTGGTGGTCTGAATATAAATTCCATATTGCTCTCCTTGAGTTCATAGCAGGCTCATTTTCTACAGTAAAATGTGAATAATCTAAAGGCCAAATTTACCCATATTATGGGAATGTTGTTAAAATAAAACAAGGTAATAGATTTGAAAGTACACTGACGGAAAACATTTCATGCAATGCCAAGCGATTTTTTACTGTCACAACCATTTGTGAACTTCTGCTTCTCTACATTTCCAAATCCGAAGTTATGTGCTTACATATGGTGTCTTTAAACTCACATTTCAAAGCACTATGGAAAATGACATTGAAAATGTGACAGGATTCTTTACAATAGAGTAAAACTTCAAGAGGATGTTCATCCCAGTGATAAACATTAAAAATACTTGATTTGACTTTTTAGAAGGTCCAGGTAGCATTCCTGCTTTGGATGCCATTTGTACTTTTGAGTATCTTGAGTTTCAGATTTTTTTTTTTACTGAAATATACAGGGCATTTAATTCTCAGCATATCATTTCTACAAATTTTTCCTTTTCTTACTGTTCCATTGATACCAACACAGAATGTAAAATATTTTGCTTACCACCTATCCCTCTGCAACCTTCCCTTAGGGGAATTTCCCACTGTAACTTCTATTACCAATTTTATTTGTTTTGCTACATAAAGTAAGCAGTGTATAAAGCCTCCTCCTCAAATACTAATATACAACAAGATACACACCTTGAGTAAATGAAATTCTTTTAATTATACTTAGTACTTTCAGAAATTCCAATTTAGTTTTATTACTTAAGATCTACTACCTAAGACAAAATAAAATATGATATCAGGCAAAATCACTGAGCAAGCCAGAGGTTTTGTTTCAGCTACTGTATCCAATAGTACCTGACAACTGTGGTTCTACTGATTATTTTGAAAGATGACAAACATTTCCTACTTACTGTGACTTGGAATGACTTTTTTATTTTATCCTGTGTACTTCACAGAAAGCTCCCCAAAGGGCTAGAAAATACAGAGTAACTTGTGCATTTCTTTTCTGGGGTAACTATCTTCAATCTCCATGTGAAGTATCTTAGAGAAAATGCCTCTTCAGGGCTATCAGTGTGATGTTCCTCCAGGAATTTATAGTGATCTACGCATATACATGCTAAAATAAGTGTGTGTGGCCTCAACATAAAATTCCTTTGTGAGTAGTGAATCTTTCTCCCCCAGTGCATCGCAAGATAAAGACTTGGCTTTTCCAATGATACCCAGGCATGTGAGTCTTGTTGCAGATTATCTTGCATCTATTCCTAAAATTGCCAAGACTCATCCACAAAATGTTCTCATCACTCCTATGAAACTCCAAGTAGGTTAAGGTCATTGCAGTGATGCTTTAGAACTGTAGCAATGATACAAATTATTAGTCGTCTTGTCTTAATATTTCTTTTAAAATTCAACAATACAAGCTTACAGAACTTTGCAGTTCTAACAGAATGAACTCTTTTTGTAGGATCCTTCGTTACAAATAAATAAAATTGCTACTGAACTACTTACTCACCTATATATCTTAGCAATAAACTTATCAAAACAAACAAAACCTGATTTCCTTAAGTTCTCCAAACACCTCAGCCTTAGGTGGCTACCATTTCACACTGGGCTTTTCCCTCAGTCATTTCTTCATACAATGAACCTGATTAACAATATTATACAAAATATGCAGAAAGTGTTTTTATTTAGAGCAGACAAAGAGATGAATTTATAAAAACACTGATTAAATATCTGGGAAAATGTAAAATCTCTTGCATGGACTCCAAGATCAGAGATGTTGAATCATTGTTAAATATTGCTTGGTATTCTACCTACTCATTCATGTCAAAGTTTTGAATAATAACCTTGGGGCATTACAAAAGCTGAAGTCATTTTGAATTAGCAAAATCAGGATTTTTTTTTTTGGTTGTTATTTAACTTTATATGTCTTCTTATTCTTAAATTCACGATCATCTCCATTTCCAAAGATACAGGGAGAAGAAGGAAAGGAGAGAAAAACACTTCATGTTATTAATTGTAGATAGTCAGTCTTCAACCTCTAGCAGCAGTCTTTCCTACCTCCAGAAAACTCAGGGAAACCAGGCCTCAGTAGATTCCATTCCCTAAGAATATTAGATTTTTCCAAAGTGAGTTAATTTGTTAATCTTTCATGTTTTAGTTGCATTTCTAATCTAGGTTTTACTTATTGTTCATTGGTCCTAACTATTGTATCTTGGTTCATCGTTCATATTTAAGACCCTTTTCTTATAGATACATTCACTCAAACACTACTTCTGGCTTCTATTATGAGGATCATATAGTTCTTTTCTGAAAATTTCCTTAAATACCTGAATTATTTATTTTTCCACGTGGCAAATTGGTCCTGCTAACATTCCAAAATGTTCATAATTTTGAAAGGTGGTTACAAAAAGTTAAAATGGAAAAAAAATTCCTATTTATCATAAAAACTTTTACTTGAAATATTAAAACTCATCTATCAACATCCTCATTCCTATACCTATTACTCTATTTCTCTGTTTTTCTTAACTTCTGCTCCATGACCAGATTTTTGGTCATACTCTGATCTATATTCATTTCTAGACTGTCTTCAATACTTAGCTAAACATCTACTTTACTCTTAAAGATCTCCCTCTTGGAATAGCAAATGGAGAAATACAATTTTCAGAAATGTCATTAAATACTTAGTTCCAATTTGCACAAAATAGTTTCAATTGCATCCTTTTTCCCTTCCATAAAAGTTTATGTATATGAACATGGACACATGTACTTGATTTTCCTTCTTTCAGATCATCTCAGAGATAATAATTGCCCTATAACACATCCCTTAGGCTTCGCCACACAGCTCAAACACATGGATACAAGTAACACTCACTTTAACATATTTTAGGTGTTCTGTACGTAAGAGTTCAGTGCATGACCAGGTGCATTGTTCATCAATTAAAGACAAAAACTAATTTTCTCTGTACTTTCCCTCTGTCTATATCTGGATGGCCAGATATAGAGGAAAATGATACTTCAC